>KV426056.1:43017-95823 GCA_001632375.1 Exidia glandulosa HHB12029 | reverse complement strand
ACAGTGGCGCGCCATCCATCGGAGAAGGTGTCCCTAGGCAAAGTCGTCACCGTCGTGATGGGCACTCTCGAACTCCTGGGCGTACCAGGCGCACAACTCCTCACATCGATAATCCTCACCTTCCTCGTCGAGTACGTACACTTCACACACACCCTTCGCCCGCTGAGTCTAACCCTGTGCATTTCAGTCTGCCCAATTCCAGGAAAGCTGAATATGAAGGTTTGCATCTGACTGCAAAGCCAGGGCGAGGGATGCTGATACTGCTGCAGCCGATCGAATAGGCATGAAACTTATGGCCCGAGCATGTTTCGACCCCCGTGCAGCCCCAGCGTACGTTCTACGTTTTCCTTCGTTCGTTGCTTTGACACGACGCGCCCGACTGTAGGATGTTCGCGCGTCTAGGCGAAGCGGCGAAAGCGTTTGGTGGTCTGAACAACATGGAGTTTCTACAAACGCATCCTCTGTCGCAGAATCGCGTCCAAGTAAGCATTTCCCTCCTCTTCCTGCAGGGACGTTTATCCTATTTTCTGCGTAGACTCTTGAAGCCCTGCTCCCCGAAGCGTACGCCGCGCAGGCGGAGAACGGGTTATGCGGCGACACGGCGCAACATTTCAACGGCTTTACGCGCGCGCTGTCTGCTCTTACCGGTCGGGGCGGAGGATCAACGTCAACTGGCACTGGCTGGGGCTCGGAGTTCGTGGACGAAAGTCAGACGCAGGATACATCTGCGTCTGGCGAGATCATCTGGAAGTGAATCGTACTACTGTAGAGGTAAAAGATTTTCTCGGATAACTTAATGTGTATACTGTACGTACGGTTTTCAAAAGCGCACAGACTCAGGCTTAGAAATCAATCACCGCTCAGCGCTCGTGCAGTGGGTGACACGTTGACCATGTGCCATAAATGTCCGGTGAACGCGTTCGCTTCAACTCCATAAATGGAACGCAGCACCGTGACCGTAGGCCGCGCAATGCGATCGAACCTGATTCAGATTCTGCCCATGTGCGACTGACACAGATCTGCAGGTGTGCTGTGGTCGTGGTGACGGTCAACGGCAGACTACAGCCTCAGGCTCCAGTCATTGCGACGCCTGTCGGATCACTCAGTTCTCGCCCTACCATTGCTCAATGCTCTCGCTATCTACGCCGGCGGCCTGACTTGAAGGATCTCAACACTCCTCCCTTACCATCGGGTTCCTTCCCGGCCACGGTAAGTACGCTATCTGAGGCGACGCATCCGGGAGAGCGCAGCCTCCCCACGTGGAGAACGGCATTGCCGCACGAAGACACACACACCGAACGTTTGCATCGGCATGCAACCCTTTGCGCATACGTGGATCTCGATTTCCGACAAGATTGACTTTCCGGCGGTCATGACTTGGCATTGCCATGCATACCCGAATCGGAAACTTGCAGCACGTTAGGGCTGCAGCTTCGAATAGCGTCATTCAGAGTCCATAGCACTGTGGCACAGGCAGCCGTATGCTGTATTATGGCAGGGTTGGAAAAGAGCTAGATAGCGACCTCTAATCGGCGCAGTGAGCTCTGGGGAAGGATTTGCCGCAATGCGACTTGTAATAGACCTCGCTTCCTCTTCACGTTGGCGACGCGGTGTACGGCATTCTAGCTATCCTTCCGTCTGTGTCACTCTCCTATTCGACGTTTTCCAATGGTGAGGCAGTTGATGGCCGTTCTGTACTTCAAAGCCGATGTTCAAATCCAATTTTGGACATCGTGCGCACTGTCTATCGTACGCTGTCATTTTCCATGCTCACCGTCTGGAAGAACTTCGGAGGCTGCGCTCGCTGCGATAGGTCAGGCTGCGTTGACAGGCGAACCCACCTCGGGAGTCGGGACGGATGAGTGAGGACATCCACTGGCGCTCGTGGCTCTGCCTCAGGTATCACTATTTCCGCACGGACTCCCGATCCTGATCATGCGGCAATATCGAAGAACGAGTGCATATTAGGGAAGCTACGAACAATGTGACTGACTGCCTGGGGAGGTGTCCAATTCACGCCTCAGAACAAGCGGCTTCCCGGTAACCGCGACGTCGACACTTATCTAGAGGTTCTCCGCCACGTTCGTGGATCCACTACTATTAAACGTCCCACGACGCCGATCAGGACATGCGATTTTCAGATGTGCACGTGTGAGATCTGAGGAATTGCACGTCCCCGCCGTCGTATCGGGTTGCGTGTGCCGTCGGGGAAGCTGCTGTCTTGCCGTCATGGGTCGGTCACTTGGATCGACAGACGGACCGGTGGATATCGTCTTCGAGGCAAGTAGGAGCGGTGGTCTCAGTGTCAGGTACGCTGGCCTAAAGTTGCTTCAATAGGTACCGCTAAGCTCTCAGAACTGTACTCTATACTTACTGGAGTACCCAAATTGGGTAAAACTGCTCGTTGCCGCAGAGACGAAGTTGGGGGTTCGGAGTCATTCGGCCATTCGGTAGACCGGGTCGTCGTGGAAGTTCTCACCTTCTGAGAGAGCAAGTCTCCTTCTTCGAGGCATACAAGGCGAATCAGGATTGCGCTGTCAAAGCGTCTGTCGAACCATTCTTCACATACTTCGAGTCTTCGACTGCTTCACAGGGATTCGAGGCTGGAAGACTCCACCACGTCTACGAGGGAATGTGTGCGTTGACGGCGTCAATACGAGTGTCTAGAGTGGTTTACGTTACACAATATGACAACTAGGATGACGCCCGAGGGACGTCAGGACTGCCTGGGAGTGAGAGAATTCGCGTCCGTCACCTACCAACGCTCTCAACACTGAAGACCTCTGTGCGATCGTCGAGAAATCTTCCAATCGGGTCACCTTAGCACAGTCCCGACAGTGCTGCGCAATGCCGTCTATTGTAAATCCCAGTCGTAAACCACATCTTGCGCTGGCGCGGTCGCGTGCAGAAGGGAGGAATACTCGGCTGGCTGAAGGGTCGTTGTGCGACCACGGGACTGGGACATCGACAAGAATATGCGTCAGGAACAGGGCGGCGCAAGATAGCATGAGATTTCTTCCCTCGATGCGCGAGGGGGGTACGTAAGCGCGTTGTTCACGGGTCTCGGCGGCCGTCGAAGAACAATGCTAGCCCCGCCCTCAGCCACCGTGCCTTCGATGACGATCTGGAAAGCAGCGCCAAAGTACAGTGGATTCCGTGCCACGCCCCACGACCTTGCGAAAATTATTCCAAGTAGACGAGTAGCACCGTGACGATTGAGGATTTCGCGGCACCGCGGCAGAAGATACAGTAGGCTCTGCTCCTCTTCCTCAGTGGCAAATATGCATATCCAAGCAAGTTTCACGCCTAAGCTCTCTAGAATAGCTTAAATACCCGATACAGACTACAATGGTCCCAGAGACTTCAAGTACGCCGGTGTCGTTCAGCGTCGGAGGCGTTTCCCGCAGATTCAGCGGCGAACCGTACTACTAGAATCGCTGCTCCACACACCGCTCAGCCTTCTAAACGGGATTGCTAGAGTAGTCAATCAGCACTCCGCGTACTGCACCACTTAAACTCCACTGTGGGTTCAAGGAAGGGCATCGTGAAGCGCAGCTGTAACAATAGGAACTGAAGAAGATCATCGGGCCTCGGAGAACACGTGTTGAGAGACAATATTGGCAAATTACCCCATCACATAAACAGGTATGATGTGGAGCACCGCGGAGCAGCTTAGAATCGTGTGAGGACCGGCCAGAGCCCAGAGTTGGATGTGGGGCGGTAAGACTCTCAATGGGCACGTGTCGGCAAGCAAAGACACAGAGCTCCCTGAGTAATTCGAGTAAAGAGGTCGTTTCGGACCGAGACACGGGCCAGACGTCGGATTTGAGATCAGACTTGCGGTGAAGTTCAAGAGGGCAAGCGGCAAGGGCCGACTGTGGCATCGACTCAACCCGCACCATGACGGCGCCTTCCATCCTGAACGTACACACGCCAGTGACCTCGTTTGCCGTGCTTCATTCGCGTAAGTTTAGCTGGGGATTCCCCGCGCTGGCCGAAGACAGGCTGACACGGAAACAGTCCACGACGACACGCTCGACACGCTCTTCAACACTCTCAGCCGCAAGACAAACATCGGCACGGCGGGTGCACGCGTGGGCGCGGGCTGGCTCAAGTATGCCTGGAATGACTCCATTTGGAATCTGGACGATGGTCCGTCCGCCAATTCATGGCTTCGACAGCGTTCAACGAGCTGTTTCCTGACACACGCGCGGACTGTCTACAGCCGCCGACTACGCAATCTTCGTCTTTAGAACAACGGGAAAGTTACCGAAGACACAGGGGTCCCAGGCTTCGACATCAGCTGCAGCGGTGGCAGCGGCGAAGGAAGATGAACCGGCGGTGTCTCCTACATTGCACATGCACAACCCAGCCCAACCGCTGCCTGAACCTGGTGCAGGCTACATCAATCCAGCTTACTATGGCTTCCAGCGTGCTACATCCGTGTCACCGAGGCCCCCGTCTCGTGCAAAGTCTGTCCGTAGTGTGGCCACCTCCCGCCGCAGTAGGCGGACAGCAGGCGACGATCCAGACGTCGATAGCGTCCCTCTCTTCAAGAAACAGTTCCAGGACTTCCACGCTGAAAACGGGGTGCGAACCGTCTTTGGACAGATAGGGCCTGTACCGAATGGTGAGTGAGCGCGCATCGTATCTGTGTTGAAGCGTCGAAACAGCAGGCCGACTCCGCGTCATACCTGGTGCTGACCCTTGTGCTTGCAGTTCGCATGCTCCTCAAGACAGGATATCGGCATGTTTACATGTCTCGAACGTTCGCCATTCAGAATCGCTTCAGTCAGTCTCCATGGCCAGCCCCATGTCACGATGTCTGGCTAACTTCGCTTTTGCCCCGTACAGTTCCCGCCAAAGCAGCTCCAGGCTATTACGGATACGGCGGTACGCGGACAGGCTGCTTATTCTGCGGGCCGACTGACACCGAATTTGTTTGGGCTCCCTTTCCCTAGGGCTCGTCAAGTAGGTTGCTTTCCGCAGCTTTCCGGCTCAAAAATTGTCTGACACGACGTGACAGCATCGGGCAGTGGCCAATTACTGTAGGCCGGAAGACGACCACGCTGCCGGTTTACCTGAGCGAGGAGACGCACTTCGACGTCGTGCTCGGCAGGAGCTTTATGGAACGCCGCGGCGTGAAGACTGACCCGACCGACCTGACAAACGTCACCTTCGGCGACACAGGCGAGAAGGCTGATATCGAGGTCGTCATCATAAGAGACGGTAAAGGCGAGATCGTAACTGTTACATGATGCAGACGCTTGCCCCCATTTCTTGGCTCTTACAGACTTCGCGGCGCGTCAGCTCCGTCTGAACCTGCAGCGCCTCGACCGCGTGCTAATGATGATTCTTGACAGAACGTTTGTGTTGTGCTTGCGGAGCTGTCGCTGCTGCCTTGATCTTTGTCGTCGTTCCATTTCCATGGTTGAAGAGTTCACATCTCCCGGCTTTCCTCCGATGAGTTCATCGCTCATCGCGGCGGCTTTCAGCATCAGCATGCGCGGGCGTATCAGGCGATCCGGAAGTCATTGACCCCGCTCCGCGCTGTGCTCCGCCTTCGAGTCGTTCACGACGTGGGCGGATGCCAGAGAATTATGCTGCGGCCGCCGTCGACAGACGTGGCGGGTCTGTGTCTGTCGGATCCGGGATTCAGACTTCCGCTTAGGGTTCCCACACCATGGCGTCGGCTTGAGGACGTACAACCGACCTCGTGGAACGCCTTGATTGTATGATCCACTATGCCCTGCCGCAGCTTTCGTGACGTACGATGCTGCTAACAAGAGTCGATTGCAGGTTTGCAGTACGCCTCTCGCACGTTTATCGTCGCCAGGACACGCGCACCCGAGGGTATGGGTGACCCTTGTACGCGGAGTCTCTTGTAATGGAGCACTGCATCGCTGTTGCGTTTGCCACAGCTGCTCTCGCGGCAGAATCAAGGCGAGTTTGTTGGGCAGCTTCGTCAGATGGCTTCGCGGCCACATCTTCGGTCCTCGTCGGCCCTGTGGTGCGACGCGCGCGGGGTCAATTGTCCAATCCAGGTCTCGACGCGATACTCAGAGACTGCCGTGTTGGCCGGCTGTCAATGGCGCGCCGTGCGCAAATTGGCCTGCATGTGGACCGCTGGCCGGGCTCTGCAAGAAGTGTTTTCTCAGTGTGGCACACGCGAGCGCGTAGTCCTTAAGCTTAATTGCTATTCGCTAATCTTGGACGCGCGTGTTTGGTGTAGTGACCGCGGACGCTGAAGGTGACGTGCGTGTATCGACTGTTCAAGATGCAGACGGGGAAATCGCGTTACCCAGTACTCCCATGTGCTCCCGAGATGTGACCGACCACAGGCTTGATCAACCCTTCGCTGTTGTGTATGCCGATGTGCCGAATGTCTACCTCCGACGGTCGAATACGTCTTCTTGAGACAGAGAGTGTAACAGTGTAGTTTTTTTGACCGGCGTACTTCAGCCCGTTCGCAGGTGTGCAAAGAGAGTACCCGGGGGCGTCGCAGCGGCGAAACTTCAAGAAGCAAGACGGTACTGCGGGTGACGGCACCCCCTCCCGAGACGGTGCGAAGTGCGAGAGCGAGAGGGGGAGAGGGCTGTAAGGACGGTGAGGAAGCGCGTTAGGGCCGGGGACCGAAGCAATTTCGGCTGGATGCGCATCCGGGGCGGTGTCGGATTCAGCATCTGGCCAGGAACACGCCGGTCAGTTCGTTCCTCTCTCCTCTCACCCACCTACGGACTTCCGTCGAGGTCTGTCGATCAAGATGCACGTGGCGGGGTTCTGCGACTCCCGAGGTCCTGTACCAATAGAACGCCGTTTCTGTTCCGTGCTGCTACTTAATGCGCTCGAGCATGTCCAATCCATGCACCGTCCACCGCTCCCTCCAGGTCCCACACGCCCTGGCCTGGCCCCAGCAACATGCACACCATTCCCACCGACGCGCTGAACGGGCTCCTCGCCCCCATCACCGTCCGCAAACGCTTTCGCACATGGGCACACAGCTTCGGGTGTACGCCGCTCGCTGTCTTCGAGCCAGAGTCCGTCTACCAGTGTCAGCTCGTGCTCGAGCTGGCACGTCGCAACAATCGCACCGTACGCGTCGTTGGCGTTGGGCACAGTCCCTCAGACGTCGCATGCACGCATGAGTACATGATGTCCACGCTCAAGATGAACAGACTAGTCTCGGTACGTCACAGGAACGCGCTCTTGGCTTTTGACGTCGCTTACTTACTTTTTCGTTGTCAGGTCAACTGCGAGAAGAAGACCGTCGTCGTCGAGGGCGGCATGATCGTCCGCACGCTCAACGCGCACCTCGCCGCGCACGATCTCGCCATGTCCGTTCTGGGCTCTATTTCTGACCAGACTATTGGGGGCGTGATCACGACCGCAACACATGGTAGTGGGGCGTACTTCCCTGTGATCTCAGACATGGTCCTATACCTTACCCTATTGCTGGCCGACGGCAGCACTATCAAGTGTTCGCGCGCCGTCGAAGAAGAACTCTTCCTGGCGACCCTGTGTGGGTTCGGGAGCACGGGCCTTGTCGTGGAGGTCTGTTTGCAAGTGGAAAACGCCTTCTGCCTCCGCGATGATTCTGAGACGCTTGACTTTGACACCGGCGCCCGATGCTTGGATACGATCGTCCATTCCGCGGAGCACGTCAAGTTCTGGTGGTACCCGCAAAGCGACTCCGTGCGGGTCAGCCGAAGCAACAGGGTTTACTCTGTCCGTCTACCGCTCACACCCTCGCACTGTGACTGACCTTCGTTCCAGGCACCTGTCGTACCATCACGAATTCACAACTTGATCTTTCACGTCCTGATCGGCTTTCACTTCGTCCAGTTCCTGCTCTTCATCGCGAGATACTTCGTCGACTTCAACACCTCTGTCGCGCGCTTCGTCCATTGGTTGGGCTCTGCGCCAAGTACCAAGATAGACCGGAGCTGGCGCATCTTCAACATCGACCTTCTGGTGCGTGCTTGTTGTTTACCTTGCTCCTCGCTTGCTTGCTTACACGTGACTGCCGCATCCAGTTCTCGCAATACACTACTGAATGGGCAATCCCATACGACGAGACCCGGGCGTGTTTGCACGAGCTCAATGAGTGGCTGCAACGCGAGCTTGCGGATCCCGCAGGGCTCCGTCCGCACTTCCCCGTGGAGATTCGATTCAGCGCCGCGGACGACATCTTCTTAAGCCCCAGCCACGGCCGCAAAACGACGTGGATCGGGATAATTCAGTATAAGTGCGCGCGTTCCCATTTGCAATGGGGGTTGTCTGATCGTATGCGTGCAGGCCGTACGGATTGCCAGTGAGGTACCGCAAGTTCTTTGCGGAGTTTGCACGCATCGTCGGTCGTCACCGCGGTCGTCCACACTGGGCGAAAGAACACACTCTTGGGCCTGACGAGTTCAAGGAACTGTACCCCAAGTTCTTGGACTTCCAACGTGTGCTCGGGTCCGTCGACCCGTGCGGCGTATGGCGCGGTCCGTACGTGCGCCGTCACATATTTGGCGACAAAAGCGAAGATGTCGAACCCGACATATTCAAGGCGCGAAGGGCATGATGGGATCTTCGAATCCTCGCACATGTACATAGCTCTAGAGTGCGCCGCCACCTCTCCTCGAACCACCCCACCGCAAACAAAATGTTTCCTCTCACGATGATGAACTCAGACTGACCGTCGCAGCGACTAGTACGTATGAGATGTATACATTGCTCTCCACTTTCATCACGCCCTCCATATCCGCCGTGCGCTGCATGCGGCCGCGTACGGTCAACGATAGCGCCCACCTGCGTCGCTGATGAGGTCTGTGATACCGATCGCAAATGAATTGACACCCCCGCCCGCTCCCGGCCGTTCGACGTGCTTCGCGTGCAATCTGCCGGGAACGACAATCGTGATTCTGTGCTGCGTTCCGTTCCGTGCCCCTCGCACTCGGCATTCGGACACTCCCAATGAGTTTGTTAATCTTTGCCTAATCCGGGGCTGCGACTCGCGGCGACAGTGACGTTGTGAAATTCACGACCTCGTCCATGCTGGCAGGGTCAGATGTGACGAGGGGGGTAGAATGAGCGTGACGTGTCAGTCTCGTCGTAAAGATTCCCAGTCCACTGGAATCAGTGAATAGCTCAGGGCATCAGTTAGGGTGCATCATCATATGCGCTGCACCTTTTGATCTGTGATTCGAGGGTGAGCAGAACTCCCGGAATTCCTACGAAGGACGGGTGCACGGCTGATTAAAGAAAGGGGTGTAATACTGCGCCAGTGTGAGAATACGGGCGCGGGGTCTTACAAACATCGTGCTTCGCTCTCCAACCTTTACCCTGTAAACTGTTATCCTACCCGGTGCGTGCACGCAGACTGAGAGTGGCCGGCGCCGCGGAGACGTCAACGTACAATGGATGGATGGATGCCCAAACACATCTGCTGGAGCATGCCTATTAACAACTTTTCGGCGTGTATAGGCGGATCCGTACAAGCTTTAACATACTAATGCAGTCGTTCCCGCCACGCCAGAGGGACGGTACCTACGTCAGTCTGTTAGCTGACAGAGAAGACCCGTGTCGAGGGCGAGAAGTCCATTTGACAGCATTCACACGATTGGGCGGTATGAGCTGTGGCTTTCCCTGACTGCGGGCGATCTGAACCCCAGGATCTCGAGGATTGTCCCGGGATCTTCAGGGGCGGATCCGGCAGCAAAGACTGTAAGCCCGAACTGGGCGGGAAGATTCACGTAGCTGCGACCGTCGCGGAGATATCGAAGGCTTAATGCAGACCGCAGCATTGTAAAAAGCGTCAATGTGCAGCGTTCTTCCCTAGTCTCGTAACCAGCCGCGACGCTGCGGAGTTCGAAGAACCGGGCGGAGCGCAGCGTAGCGTCTGGGACAATCGGTCGCCCTTCAGATAGGTCACAAAATTCAGATAGGAGCGTGACACAAGACTTAGACGCATCCGACCTCCCCTCCCACTCAGAGAAAAGTCTCTCAAACCCATATTGGAAAGTGAATATTATTGCGTTTGGAAACGATTGCGCATAGGAACATTTTTCGACCTGGTAAATACGTAGTAAATAATTGGAGCTTTGCCCAAAGCCAAAACCACATCGAATCGTATCTAAGAGGTCCAGAGCACGTCCATGATGCGTTGTGAAGCTTGCTCTAGCGTGTGTGGCTGTCAATGGCGGTTCGGCAGTTTGGGTGGGCAGCCGAACCGCTCTGAGGCTCATCTCAGGATTCCCTTCCCTTCCCCGCGTCCTCAGAACACTCCTTAGCACACTTGCAGACGTATTGTAAAGGACCATATAGTTTTCAGAGGTTCTCCTATATAATTCTGCGTACTGACATGGCCTTATCCTCCTCTACCCCGTCCTCTTCCCTGCAGCCCGCCTCCTCCTCTCCCCCTACCCGCTGGTACAGGATTATGAGCAGCCCAGTTCCACCTCCACCAACGTCCTTGCACCGCGTAGTAATACGTCCAACCATCCGTACTAACAACCTGCCGTGATGGGTCGCTCGGGCCACCTTGCGGTACTGGCAGGTTTCTCATAGCACGGAGAGTCCGAGGAACCGACTGCCCAGGTGACAGAGGGGCAGGGAACCACTGCACCGGCTGCTGCACTGTGACGGTGGCTGGTTGGGAGGGTGACGCTGCGCTGCCTGCAGGCGGCTGTACGATGTTGTTCGGCTCGGTGACGCGTTGGCGCTTTGCCGCTGATCCTGAAGACGTGGACCGCGGAGGACCGCGCTTTGCTGCAGTGGAAAGTGCGGGTGTTGCAGGTACAGGTTGCACCGCTGCTGCAGGTGGAAGCGGGGCGCTTGGAGGCCGAGGAGCGGCGGCGGCGGCAAGGGTCGGTGCAGTGACAGGTAATGTCCGAGAGGACTGAGCACGTTCCTGCCGCGGAGCAGGTCCTGTAGCCCGTTCTTGCGCTGCACGTGCGTCGTAGACGTTGCTTAGAGCAACCCAGAGCGATCTGCCGTACGTCGACCACCAGAGCCAGTCCTCCATATCCGACTTGAGTGCCTTCTCCGATGCAAACTCGGGCACTGCTGCGAGCGAGTCGATTCGTTCATCCGACAGGATAGCAACGTCAGAGAACCCGCAGTACTCGAGGTCTTCCGTCCAGGTTGCGAGGCGCCAATCATGGAGGGCGTCCACAACGTCGGGTGCGATATTCTTCATGTCTCTCTTGACTCGTCCCGCCTTGCGTTTCGTGGCGCGCCCAGGCAGTGTACGCTGTAGCAGTTCCGGATGGCATAGATCGCAGCACTGCCCAACGAACGACGTATCTTTCAAGTTCGTGAGCATACAGTTCGGTTTATGAGAGAACTGGACATACCTCGCTTCTTATGCGCAAACACATCAGCGAGAACACGGCGCCGACAGTCGCCGGTCTGCACAAGTACAATCAGCCCTTCGTCCTCGGCAAGGTCGTCGACAGCCATGCGAATAGACTGGTCGATGGCATTGGCATTGGGATCGTCGTTCCGTCCGCGCGACCGCCCGTGCGCCTTTGCGTATCCCGCGGGAGCGCGTGACTTGCGGGTGGTCGTCTTCTTTGACGACTTGGCGCGCACGGTCGATGTGCTTGCGTCTGCTGCACTCGTGGTCGCTGCGGCGTCCTGCGGTAGCTCCGTATACGCTGACGGCTCGACGAGCAGTACTGCGAGACCCTTCATCCCGCGCCGACGCGCAGCACGCCCTGCACGCTGGACGCCCTGCACGCTGGACAAACATCGACAGCTTCTCGGGCAGCTTCCACTGCACGACGACTTCGATATTAGGGATATTGCAGCCCTGACGGTACGCGAGTGAGTTGAGTAAGAGCACATGAGAAAAGACGGCACACACCATGCCCGCCGCGTCTGTACAGACCATGATACGTATGTTGCCAGCACGGAAGTGCTGCAGCGCGTTCTTGCGGTACTGATGCGACAGTGAAGCGTTGAATGGACGCACGACTCCGAGCTCACGGAGATCCGGAGGGAGCATGTCACGGAGATGATCCACCATGAGGTCTCCCTCGTCCTTCTTGTCGCAATAGATGAAGGTCGGCGGGATGTCACTTGGTTGCTGAACGCCAGAGGGAATGACGAAATCGAGGTCGGCGAATGAGCTAAGCTGGCGATGGCATGCGCGGACGACGATAGCAACATTCGGACGGTTGTTGCCCTCGTCGATGTCGTGGTATTCCGACCCGAAGTGAAGCTTCTTAATAACATCGCGGCGGACGCGAGGAGTGAACGATGCGGACATCGCGACAACGGAGGTTTTCGGAGGGAGGAAGGCACGGACGACGCCAAGTGACGAGTACTTCTTGCGGAAGTGCGCGCCCCAGTGAGAGATGGTGTGCGCCTCGTCGATTACGAGGGACAGGACTCGGTGGTAGAACTCGTCGTTCCGTAGAACACCGTCAATGAAACGTCGTGTCTGCAGCATCTCAGGTGAAATGAGCACGACCGAATATTTCCCCTCGCATATGTCCTGGGATTACGCGTCAGCTGCGTCGCATTGCTAACTCTGGACTCACACGCATTGTCTCAGTGAGACTTTTCTTGCGGGTGGAATTAACAGCGACGGCCTCCAGCTTGTATTCCTCCTTAAAAGTTGTGACCATCTCCTCCTGAAGCGCGATAAGCGGCGAGACGAAGATTGTAACGCGGCCCTTGTTCTCTGGAAATACGTATGGTCCTGCTACGACGGCCGTCTTGCCTGCCCCGGTGGGAGCATGGAGCATGACGTCCTCGGAATCGACCTGGGCCACCACGGACTCCTGCTGCATCGGTTGAGCATCGTCTGGCCAACCAAAGTGCTTGCGCATGAGCGCGCCGATTTTCGCCTTGTCCTCCTCAGAAACGACGGGGAACGTAGGCTGCATGCGCTGACCGCGGCCTCCTGTCGAGCGTCCCCTCGTGGACTTGCGGACACCGGCACGGCGAGGGGGCATGGCGAGGGGAGAAAAGATCGAGCTAACAGTTTTGGTCCCGTCTCTCCACCTCTCGCTCTCTGCGCGCTACACCCCATGCAGGACACCGACGACGATGTGCCACTCGGGATTCTATTTCCTCGCACGGAACGACGCAGTAGTGCACCGCCAAACCTCGAGGGACTACCTCCATCCAGCCCACTGTCGTCCATCTCGTCCTCCTCCTCCAGCTCGGACCAAGAACTTGACGAGATTCCCTGGTCGACGAGCCCACTCTATAAGTTCACCGCGCTTCCATCCACCCCCAAGCGTACACCAGTGCCCAGCAACTCTCCCAACCATCGTAATGCGAGGACACCGCAGCAGTCGAGCATGTTCGAGCCTTCGCCCGCACACGTTGGGACCAAAGAGGAGATTGTTGCTGCCCGTCGTCGCGCAGGACGCACGAAGCGACGGAAGACACTTGACGGGAACATGGAGGAACTTGAGCGGGCACGGGCAGAGCTCGCAGAGGAGCGAAAGCAGAAGGCAGAAGCGGCAGCCGCTGCGATGCACATTGCGAAGCAAGAGCACGTGCAACGCATAGCGCTGATGATCCTCGAGCTCTTCAAGAACGCGGGGGTATCATTGGGCGAGTTTCTGCTGTTCGTACTCGACCCGAACATGCGCGAGCAGGATATGGCCATGCGCCGCTGGGAAGATCTCTTCTACGACAACTCCACCGTGCCCAAGATCCTCGAGTACTGGACCACGGCCCCAACACCGAAACGCGGTCGAGAGCAGGTGGAGGACTGGATGGTCTCGCATGTCGCTGCACGGGCTGCCCGTGAAGCCTCTGCCATAACGCGCAACGGGTGGCTGCGCAACGACCCAAAGCAGATGTCGCGCGCCAGTGTGCTCGCGTTCCGCCACGACGACCTGTATCCGCGCTTCGGGAAAGAGGCCCCTATCATGCTGAAGATCTGCGAGAAGTTTGCAACGAGTCGCCGCCAGGAGAAGAACATGACGGCCGGAACGAAGCGACGACGCGAGGCGGTATGTATGCGGCATCGACTCTCCAGCTCATGCGCTGATGCGTTGCAGATGACCGCTCAAGTCCTCTCTACACTGATGCGGCAGCGCAGTCGCATGAATAACATGGCCGTCAATCATAATGGTCTGTACTTGTACGCGTCAGGTGCTCAGCGGCAGACGATCAGCGTACTCTCGCACCTCGGCTATTGCTGTAGCTATACGACGCTTGTGCGAAAGCTGTACCGGCGACCGGCGGCGCGCAAGGATCAGGATACTGGTACGGCGACGGGCGAGGAGATGCCCGAAATGGAGGACGGCGAGGATGATGAGATGAGCGACGAAGACGACCAGGACACGAGCCAGAGCGACACGACTGAAGGCGACCATGGGACCGTCCCCTATGGCACAGGCATCCTCCCTGCTCTTTCCGCCTCATGCATGGACGAGGCGCGGACCGTCGCCGCAACGAAGAAGTACAAGGCTACATATGATAATGTCAACTTCACGGACAGCGTCGCCGAGCAGGTTGTGGCACGCACCGGTAAGACCTCATACTCGTCCAGTCGCGGTATCTGATGTTGCCCAGACGCGCAGCAGAATATGACGAACGCGGCCATCGTGGACTTGCATCCGGATACGGTCGATGCGGACGAGGCGTTGAGCGTAGATGCGGCCGAGAAAGCTTTTCTTGCGGCACCACCGCTCGTGTTGAAAGATGTCCTCATGTCACCGGAGGAGGCCAAACTCTGGGTTGCACTCAACGTCAGCACGATCGAGTACATTATAGTCAACCACGGCGAGGACAGGTTCACGCACCTCCGTGACATTGTTGCCGACAAGGACCCGCACGATGAGCATCAACTTGCCGCTCATAAGACCACCATCTACCCGCTGCAGACGATGGACATCGACGAGTCAACTATCACTGGCAACATCGACGTCGTTAGCGCTATCAAGCTGCAGCTCGGTTTCGATACGAGCGCACCAGAGTATGAAGATCGGGTCCAGCTCTTCTTCGGTGATCAGCTCACCGTCGACCGCCAACGCTCCATTATCAGCGCGCGAGCCGGCCATGAGAGCGGCACCGAGGGATGGCGATGGGCCAAGCCGATACCCGCGCTCTTCCACACCGACATGGCGGCCGTCGCATGCGTCCTGACAGCGCACTGGGGTGATCCGCGGAACCCGACCTCACTGCAATTCCACAATAACGTCCTCAACCGCAAGCCCATCGTTCTCTCCTCGATGCCACCTTTCCGCGTCTGTAGAAGCCTTATATCAGTCTCGATTCACGCACGGGTCCTACACTGCTTACTCGAAGTGAGCGGCGAGCCAGACCTGGCAGCGTGTGGAGAAGCTACAAAGACGTATGAGCGACTCCATTCACATGCGGTCAAGATCTACCGTACCTATGCGTCCATCGGAAACGTTGCAACCTTGCGCTCTCAGCGTCGGAAAGGCGGCCGAGGCGATAAGGTATTCGAGAATGCGACGCTGTTCATGCGCGACGGCCTCGGTTTGCGGACGTTTGAGCGACTCATTCGCGCTGGACGGTCGGGCCACATCCTCCTGGCATTGAAATGGTTAGCAATGATGTTCAAGGCGGGCGGGCACCCGAAGTACGCGCGAGAGATGCTTTACCTCATTCACCACCTCTTCCGAGTGTGGCCGAAGAAGCTGCGGTGCGTCTCCCATGTTGCGCCTGCCGCCTGCTCATTTGCGCAGTGATCTGGTCCTGAAGAACTGGTTAGTCAACACGACTGGGACGAAGGACGGGTGGATAGCACTGGACCATATGCAGGAGCACCTAAACTTCTGGGTAAAGGTACGAGGACTCGGAGCGAACGAGGAAGGAGCTGAGCACGGGACAGCAGAAGATATACGCCGCCCACGGCAGTAACGCATCATGGGAGTGGCTGGCAATGATCTCGCCTTGCATCGACGTCTTGCGCAAGGTGGCAAACCAGGTCCACGACGCGCTCGGATCGTACCAGGGACGGAAACACACCTCGCCAGACCTGACACGCGACATCCGCATGCTCATGGCGAGCCTCGCGAAGCACAAGGTGTACGAGAAGGGCGCGACGCGAAGGGGCGTGGATGAGAGCGATATCGAGCCCATCGACGACTTGTGGGGTGTCGGTCTCGCGCAGATGACCGATGGCACGAACGCGACGCTCACAACGTATAACGAGGCCTTCAAGACGCTCCAGGCGCGCTGCAAGGTGAAGCCGCTACAGGAATTCATCCCGAGTGGCTCGCAACCCGCAGCAACGCCCGCACCCACCGCAGGGTCGGGCGAGAATGCGGCGCCTGGCAGCGGAAACAACGCCAGAGCGCAGAAGGTGCGTCTTACGATCAATAGAGCTCGTAAAGCACTGAAAAGCGTGGCGACGGCATTCAGGTGCGGTCCATAGAGGTCGATGAAGAAGGCGAAAACGGGGAAGAGGGGGAACACGATGAGGAGAGTGGTTCGGAGACCTCGGAGCAGTACGAGCTGAACGAGCAGAACGACGTACTGGGGGCGATTGACGAGCTCGACGACCTTCTTCTGAGCCTCGAGAGCGCGGAGGACGTCGACTTTGATTTAGACGCGGTATGGGACGAGGAAGAGAGCAGTGACGACGGCTTTGGGGCCGACGAAGAAGACGACGGGTGACACGATCGATAGACGCCGTGTCGCACGTTTAGCCAATGACCATTTTGCCTGTGTACAGTTGCCGTACAAGACCCGACGTCCACCGGATGTTTGAGCGCGCGCGTGCAGTGCCAGAAGTGAGGGAACGGCGCAGACGCGGCGACGCGCGGGGCAAGATGTTCGCAATTAACATGGAGTGCACTTCAGAGCCGCTGCACGGAGAAAGTCGAAGTTACGAGACCTCAGTTGAATGCTTGAGTCGTCACGAAAGTGTGTTTGGTCGTCTACAATGCGCAGAAATGGGTGACAGTGATGGAAGGTGGGATGGGAGCGGTTCGGCTGTCCCGCACCAACCGCACAACCACCACTGACACCGACACACGCTACAGCAAGCTTCACGACGCAGCGCGGACGCGTTCTGGACCTATTGGACACGATTCGACACGGTTGGGGGCTCGGGCAAAGCTCCAAATATTTACTGTGTATTTACCAAGTCGCAAAATATTCCTATGCGCAATCGTCTGCAAACGCAATTATATTCATTTTATGATACGGATTTGAGAGACTTTTTTCCGAGTGTGAGGGGAGGTCGGATTCGTCTAAGTGTCGTGTCACGCTCCTATCTGGATTTTGTGACCTATCTGAAGGGCGACGGATGATCCCAGCCGCTATCGCACGTAGCTTGCGGAGTTCTAATAGCGGCTGGTGACGAGCCTAGTTCTTCCCAAACACGCATGCGGGAACTTCACATACACCGGCAGACGCCAATACATACACGACGGGCTCGGGGTCCTTGCTCGTCCTTCTGGTTTCCTCCAAGTATGAGAGGGCATTATACAACGGCCGAAATGGTCTGCGCCAATCCTGAACTCTCAATATCGCATGGGCGAGTCTTACTTCGTGAAGGACGCACCGGAACAATATATTGGGACTCCGCTAGTTCGCTCTCAACCTCCTCCCGTCCCCCGCCACATCGAAAAACTCGCGCGACAATGCTCGTGACAGGGCCCAACGCCAATTGTCCAGCCACAGAGTCCGATACCGCCGTTATCATCCAGCGCGTGGCTGTTCAGCAGGAGAAAATCGATGCAGCGACGAGTGCGCTTGCCGAAGCGAACCAGAAGCTGACAGAAGCTGACTCTGTCTTCGCTGAGGCACAAGCTCGCTTCAAGGCTGTAGAGGACGCATACAATGTCGCGAAATATGCGTTCTGGGACGAAGAGCGCGCTCATTCTCGAGTGCGGGGCGGCGTCGCGAATGCCCAAAAACTGCTGAACGAAGCTGTGTGCGACATGAACGTGATTCGCGCGCCGTTTCATCCTGTCCGTCGCACTCCACTGGAGGTGCTTGGGCTTATCTTTGAATTCTGCGTCGACTTGGACCTGTCGCAGACGTCGACCACGGAGTTCACGAATTGCCGCTTACAACCGTTCCGTCTCGCCCGCGTTTGCCGTCTCTGGCGCCGTGCAGCGCTGATGAATCCTCGAGTCTGGACGAATATCGACCTGCCTCTTGACGATATCAGGACGAGAAACGCCACCGCATGGCGCAGATATCTTTCGAATATGTTCGCCCGCGCGGGCAAGTCGTCACTCAACCTCCGTTTCGCTCGCCGGCGCGACCCCATGAGCCTTGACCTTCCGCTCATTAAAGTCTTCCTGCCGGAGCTACGGCGATGCGATACTCTCGTCTTCTCCGTTAGAGACATCGGCAAAGGCGATGCCGTATTGTCAATCCTTCAAGCGGAATTGCCCTTACTTCGTGACCTGCACCTCGATGAGGCGTATCTGGCGACGGCCGTGGACCGCACGAGTATTCTACGACATACTCCTATGCTTCGTACCTACGCAGGGCGGTTCCAATTTGGCGGTACGAGACTTGATATGCCCAAGCTTCTCAGCGCGTCGCTCGAAGCGTGCAGCACGCAAACGGCCTGCACTATTATCGGAGCGGCAGGATCTCTGAAGACCCTGGAGCTGGACTTCCTCCCGTTCGATGACTCTACCAGCTTGATATCACCGCACGACCATCCGTCGCAGGTCAAATTTCTCACGATCACGTACGACGGGCAGCAAAGCGCCGTCATGGCATCGTTTGCTCGTTACACCCGTTTTACCGCGATGGAAAGACTTGTTCTCCAAGGCGACCGTCCCGGATTCGAGGCGCGCATGACATTCTTTGCGAACGCTGCACAGAACATGGGCTCGTCTTTGAGACGACTTACCGTGCAGCTCGCCAGCGAGTACTCTCAATCTCTGCATTTACTGTTCGCCGGCCTATCGCACTGCTCAAGTCTCACGTACCTCGAATTTAATGCGCTCTTTAGGCTGACCGAAATTACCAAAATTTGCGACTACCTTGGCTCGCCTTGCGACAGCGGATCATGGCCGTGTCCGAAGTTGCAGATACTCGACATCGTCGGCTGTCACTTCGGCGAGACGTGTGACCAAGGGGTCATCCTCTCGTTCATTGAACGTAGGATCGCGGCTGCGAA
Organism: Exidia glandulosa HHB12029; assembly: GCA_001632375.1. Lineage (NCBI taxonomy): Eukaryota > Fungi > Basidiomycota > Agaricomycetes > Auriculariales > Exidiaceae > Exidia > Exidia glandulosa. Next base: position 76,751 of record KV426056.1, on the reverse strand, counting down.
GGATGAAAGCGTCGCTTCTTCATTGCGTCCCAAGCCTCTTTGTCGAGTGTTCCCTCCCTCATCTGTCAGTCCTGAAGTCGCCGCCAATATTTTGACACTGCTTCCTAGACCCTATTAGAGGTGTGTGGAGCGTGCTGTGACTGGACGGAGTGGCTTAATGATAATGTGCTTAGGTGGGAGTCTCGTCGAATCGCTCTTCACCGAACATAGGCTGTGTAGCCTCGTCGGACCCGCTCGTCCTGTTTGTACGTATGTATAGTCGCAATCATCATAGCCCCGGTTTCAATATGCACAGACCAGACAGGCTCTCGCGCCGCATACAGCCTTTGAACCGCTAGAACGCCGATACACCCCGATACAGGGACCGCAAACAGCATGCCGGGTCCACAAGGTCTCGTTACTCACACTGATGCACTCAGGCCATCGGTGTCGATGTGACCGTAACACTCGAGCTTCGGAGGTCGTAAATCGGGTTGGCGCGACATGACCACTTCCAAGCTGGTCGCCCGACGGCCACCTGTGTAGCGCTCATCCTGCATAACCCACGCTTCACTGGCAGAACATCGCCACCGGTCTTTCCATGAGCATACAAGAGCGGGTGGACGCCGGATGCCTTGAGCAGTTTTACCGTCACCTTCGCCTTCACTTTGCGTTCTTTTTTCTTTTTTTCTTTCGAGATGCGTCGCGCTATCGCCTCCTTGTCCTTCTTCCTCCTCCCTGCCGTTCTGGCCGTCACGATACCCATCCACCGCGTGGTCGCTCGGGAGAGTTGCAAGGTCCTCCCTCTCGAGATCACGAACTTCAAGCTGGTGGAGGATAGCACGGACTTCTACGATGTCGGGTTCAACTTCACCTTTTCGACGCAGGAAGGCAGGGCGCAGGACGGGTCATGTTACCTCGGCGCCCCGAAGGCGAGCGGCATATTTGACACCCGCGGAGAGTGCAACCCGAGAGGGCTGGCGTTCTTCCGGTACAAGGAGAGTGGGGAGCTTTCGGTGGACTTTGACTTCATGTGTTTGGGCCATATGGGGTAAGCAAAGCGGCCCGAGTTGCTTTAGTGGGCTGTTCAGTGACACTGATCTTCGATGCAGGATACCTCAGATAATCCCGTTCAACGGTAGCATACCGCTCAAGTGCGATCGCACCGCCGGAGGACAGAACTGCTCGCAGGATGGTGCTGTCGCGCTCAACGCGATAGCATGAAAGACGATAGTGGCAGCACGTGTTTATCCTATTCACCTCCGTTCTTCGTAAGTTAATTTATGGTGTATCAACCTTGAACCGAATGAAACGAGTCCTCCTACAGCAAGGTATGGCGTATTCGCTATACCTCGCACTGAAAGCTTTGCCGACATGCGGCCAAAACACGACGTGGATCAAGAGCGTGAACGCATGAGCCACACAAGCGTATTGACTGTGATGCGTAGGCTGCCAGCGCGACCGACGTGCCAAGGTACAGGGTGACATACATCTGACGCTACCAGCACCCCGACCGATGCAGTGCGGGGCTCAGAGTACGCAGGAGGCTCTGTTAAGCATCGCTTGCTGCGTGACGCCAGCAGCAGAGCGCGGTGGGGCGTACCTATCTAGTCTATACATGCCTCGATGGGCCATCCTTCTTATAATTAACGTCAGTGAGGTGACATGGATGACACGTTCGAGATTCAATTGTGTGCGTATCCTCTCAATCTCGCTCTCTCGAAAGGGTAGTGGAACAGAGGTTTTCGCTTCAAGTTCTTGGCGGCGGATAGTACATTCAAGAACAGTCATCATTCACAACGTCGAGGCCAGCAGCCATCGTCTACTTCTCGTTCGACGACTTCCCCACGATGTTCATCGCCTGGTACGTCGTCTCCTTGCCGGTGTTGCCGTTGCGAATCGTGTAACGCGCATCCTAGAAGGGAAAAAAGGACGCAGTCACGTCAGGAACCGAGACCCAGCGGGCAACTCGAAGGTAACGCACCTCGCCGGAGCCCTCGACGGACGTGATCTCGCCCGTGGAGTGTGCGACGTTGTCGGATGCTCCGCCGATGGGACGGTACTCGACGGAGTCGCCGACCTTGTAGGACGAAGAAGAGCCGGTCATGATGTGTGTGGTGAGAGTGGGTTGCGAGGCGGAGGTGAGATGATTGCGTTTGTACTAGGCGACAACCGAGAAAGGTGTGCTTTATATACCCTCGAAAGGTCCTGGCGTCATACACGACGTCAAGTTCGATCCGAATGACAGCAGTGTTTAGAACAGAATTGAATCTGGGAAGCCCTTCCACGATCTCGCTTGTCCACGTAGCCGACCGCGCTCCGCGGTACGGCGCCACCCGCTCTCCCCAACTCAGACTGGGAGCCACTGAGAAAGTATGTTGCACGCGCTAGGAGACGTTTACAAAGGTATTGAAGAGGAGTGAAATGGAGAGACATCGAATTTTGCGGATCTACAACTGCAACGTGCACGAGGTGCCAATGTCAGAATCCCCACGTCGCCCAACTCTGATCGAGCGCGTATCCCCAGCTCGTCGCGCATGGCCAGGTCACGAGCTGGGGTGAATTCGAAGAGTGGGACCACTTTTCGGGCACATGCACGGAGGACGATCGCAAGTACGCTGGGCGGGTTGACACTGCAAGCGTCGAAGATCGAGCGTCAGCCTCATCGAAGGAGGTTACTGCTGGAGCGTAAACGTAACTTGGTGGCACCATCTGTGCATCGTCCAACGAGTGAGCGAGCCGGGCGTTGAACGAGCTCGGAGGCCTCGCCGAGAAGTTCGAGATTCGAAAGGCGAACGTTCGTGTACGGTCCTCGCTCATAGGACCAATTGGGGAGGAACATCGTCGGTAGAGGACTTGTAGCAGCAGAGACGGGACGATGAAGGGCAGAAGAGCAAGAGAGAGGATGGAGGGATACGACGAGCGGCGCGAATCAACTTGAAGTACTGCAAGTGCGTAACGAGTTTCTGCACATCCCTTCTACGGCTGTCAAAGGACAGACGGCCAGCACGCGCTCGATGTGGACGCAAGAACTCTCGGACACCGAGAATATTTCAGAGGGTGAACCTAAGTCGGATGACAACATCGCACTCCTAGCGCACTCACGAGACGCAACGTTTGCATGGCGGTATAGGTAAGCCCTGTCATGTCCGACCAAGATATGTAATACTACAAACGCGAGAGACGAAAACGCACGAGGGCGGCGTTATAAAGCGAGAAGGACACCGAGCAATATTACGGGAGCTGTCAATAGGTAGGAGGAGTGAGTGCTTCGCGACGTCGTAGCGTCGTCGTTCAGAAACAGAAAGCGCTAGATCAACCCCGCGGCGCGCAGGTCGTCCCGCAGCCTGCGCTCCTCGTCGCTCAGGTGCTCCTCCCCGCCTCCCGCAGCCCGCCCCGCCTCGAGATCCGGCTGCGCCTCCGGTGCAGCGCGCGCCGGACGCGTGCTAAACTGCACGCCGAATATATGTTGCAGGTTCCGGCGCACGGCGCGGTCGCGCTCGACGGACTCGCCCGTCGGCTGCGCGGCGCTCTGCAGGATCTGGTGCTCCCAGCGTTTCACGCGCCAGTACGAGAGGAAGGACGTAAGCAACAAGAACCAGCCGAGCGTCATGAGGAAGAACGCGATCCATTCCTGCGGGTACGGCATCATCGTCGGGTTGTTCAGCTCGGGCGTCAGCGTCGATGCGGGGAGGGAAGAGTTGGTCGTCGGGGTCGGCGTGGGCTCGGAGCCGAGCGGGTCCGCGGGCTGCTCGATCTCCCACGGCCATTGTTCTTGCTGGACAGGACCCTCCAGCTCGCGGTTGCGCAGCGCAAAGCCGTACTGGAGCAATGTAACGCCGAGACCGGCGCGGGAACCGTACTTGGCGGCGTGCGTAGTGTGCAGGAGATACGTGAGGAGGAAGCCGACAAAGTTGAACGAGAGCGAGATGAGCATGTTCCACAAGAACGAGAACAGGGTCCCGCTCGGAAGACCGTCGACGATCATCTCTCCAGGCACAGCGCTCGACGGTGCATGGACCGTCGTTTCCCAGTACGGCGGGACCGCGTCTGCTTGTGCTGCAGCGTACGACTGCCAAAGTCAGCGGGTGCAATGCGGGCGGTGCAACTAATACTCACTGGTGGTGCGTCTTTCTGGGCTTCCTCGGGCATGACGTGCACGCCGTCCTCGGTCGTCTGCACACGCGCCGGGTTGACGGGCTTGGCGACGACGTTGGCGAACACGCCGTCGTTGTCGAGCCCGCCGCCGATGGCCCTGGCCCGGCCCGTCGTCGGCAGCCGCGCGTACAAGCCCTGCGGGAACAACGAGCGCAGACCGCGCTGGAGCAGGTTGCCGCCCTCTGCAGGCCGCCAGATGGGCCCGGACGGCATTTGGCCGTTCGAGTTGCCGATATCGTTGGGCAGGGCGGTCGACGACGGGCGCGGTGGCGAGCCCGGCGGCGGATAGTCGTAGTCGTACACCTGCTCGAAGTCGTACCCACCCGGGGTCGTCGTCGCCGTCGCCGTCGAGTACGAGCGGCGGTGTGTGGGTGTGGAATTAGTGGAATGGACGAGCATGGGTCGCGTGGCCTGATCATCGCGGTCGTCGTCGTCCGACTCGAAAGCGGCCTCCATCTCGTCGTCGCGCTCGTTGGGCAGCGCTGTGTAGCGTGCGGCGGGCATGTTTAGAGTATGTTACAGACCTCGAAAGTGAACGACGGGAGCAGCTTCAAGAACAGCGGGAACGGCTCACGCCAAGATGCGGACTCGGCCGGTTGCGCAAGCTCGACTCGCACGTTCCAGATCAGTCTATCCCTATTTTCTCAAAAAACTCTAATATTGATGTCCTGCAGGGCCAGGTGCTCATGCGCATCGTAAGCTGAACGTTGGGCCCCGCGCTCTTGACATGGACATGGGCGTAGACATCGTTCCAGATTGAAGTCAGCGGCCGGGATCCCGGTGCTTATGTTGCTGTTGTGCATGTCTCAGTGTAGAATTCAATTTGGAACGATGTCTACGTCCATGTCCATGTCAAGAGCGTGTGGCCCAATCTGAAGCCTAAGACTAAGCCAGGAACACGGTTAGCACCACTCCAATGCAGGCACCGCACGTGTACTGGGCAACCCTCGGGATGATGATCGGTTGCTAATACCTATAGGCCCACCCTGGAGATTTCTCCACGGACATAAAGGTGTGAGGCACGACTGAAGGAGGAGGTTACGTCGCGAAGTGACAGCAAAGAGTACCGGATTGAAGATTATTGAGGTACTTTGCAGCCTTGAAGTCACAGTGAGACCAGCGTCCTCAGACATCCATGCGTGCATCCTGTTCATCAGTATAACGAAAACGATGTATGTGCAAACGAGAGCAGTGCGATCAGAGTAGAGTGCGTACAGCGGGCAGGGCAGGGCAAGAGTCGAAGTCGGGACCGACGAACCAAATCAAACAGCAAATGGAAAGCATGTACAGCAGCTGCAGACGTCACGCTCAAGCAGACGGGTCATGAAGCAGCACGAGGATGTATTCGTCGTCTACGTGGGTGGCGTCAGACATGAGGCCAACACGCGAGAAAGAGCTGGGAGAACGTACGCGGCGATATCATCAGTTCGTGTCGCTTTGTGCGAATACGCATGAACCGTATATCATCCTATACACAGCAAACATATAAGCCGTGATATAAAGCTTCGAGATGTAAAAGTACTCACGCCGTCGCCGCCAATCTCCTCGAGACCCAGATGACACGCTGCAACGATCCGTGCGACGGCGCCAGCGTATTTCCGTCCGAGCTCGCCCTCAAACACGACGCCAGAGTGCCGTATTATGCTCGTGCTCGCTGGATTGTGCAGAGCCGCGGACGCGGGCGTGTGGGAGAGGATCATGACGCCGAGAACGGAACGGTGTGCGGTCAGGAGCGCGAGGTTCTGCTCGAGCTCGGGCGGCGGGAGCGCGATGGGCGCAGCAGACGATGCGGCGACGGGTGGTGTGAGGCTCGTCGATGGGGCTGCCATGGTCGTGGTCGTCGAGGCCAAGTCAAAGGGGGTTGCGCGGAGTTTATACCGTTCGATTGCTCTTCTCTCCCAACCACCATCTGCAGTCACACAGTGACACATTAAACCGGGTCGGAGCCAAATAATGGGACCCTATGCTTCCGTATCACGTTCGCATTGAACCGCCGTTTCTAGATCCTGCGTGCGCCAACCGCGTGGTTGGTGGGATGCTGCAATCTCTCGAGCTCCATCTCTCTCTGCTGCCGGCGTCTCTGCGAGCGATGCACAACCGACCCTCTTGCGTGCTCTGACCGCATCGCGTCGGGATACTCGTAGCGTCGGACATATGTCACCTGTACCTTGGCACGTCGCTTGCGCTGGCACCTACGTATCGCAGTCTCAATACGCCTGTGCGGACCTGTTCGCTCAAGCGTCCTGACAAGCTTTCGCTCCACGTCGCGGTTTGGCCTCATGTCGGCAAAACTTGCAGTGCGAGGTCTAGCGAAGACGCCCAGCGACTTCAGGCTCGCACTTCACACTTCAAGCTATTTGAGGACTCCTTTCATTCAGTCCAAGGTTCAATACAACATAAATTACAAAGAATGGAGGTGAATAGGATAAGTACGCGCTTTCACTATCGTCTTTCATACTGCCGCATTGAGCGCGACAGCACCATCCTGCGAGCAGTTCTGTCCTCCGGCGGTGGGATCGCACTTCAGCGGCATGGTGCCGTTGAACGGGATTACCTGAGGTAACCTGCATCGAAGATCAGTGACATTGAAGAACAGCCCACTCGGGCCGCTTTGCTCACCCAACGTCGCCCGAACACAAGAAATCAAAGCCCACCGAGAGCTCCCCACTCTCCTGGTACCGGAAGAACGCCAACCCTTTCGGGTTGCACTCTCCGCGCGTGTCGAAGATCCCGCTCGCCTTCGGGGCGCCGAGGTAGCATGACCCGTCCTGCACCCTGCCCTCCTGCGTCGAGAAGGTGAAGTTGAACCCGACATCGTAGAAGTTCGTGCTATCCTCCACCAGCTTGAAGTTCGTGATCTCGAGAGGGAGGATCTTGCACCCTTCCCGAGTGACCACGCGGTGGATGGGTATCGTGACCGCCAGAACGGCGGGGAGGAGGAAGAAGGACAAGGAGGCGATAGCGCGACGCATCTCGAAAGAAGAAAAGAACGAAAGGTGAAGGCGAAGGTGAAGGTGAAACGCTCAGGGCAGCCGGTGTCCACCCGCTTTTATACGGCCATGGAAAGACCGGTGGCGATGTTCTGAAGCCTGGGTTATGCAGGATGGGTGATCTACAGGTGGCTGTGGCGACCAGCTTGGAAGTCGTCATGACAGTACAGTACCGGACGTCGACGAGTGAACGCGGGAAGCCTGAGCATCGTGGCCAGCCTAACATTCGTGACCCTGGTCGCGATGCTCTACCTCGGTCATAGCGGTCTAATGCTGTATCCGGCGTGAGACCCTAGCAACAGGGTCTGCATGTGGATTGGAATCGCAATCACCGGTATGCTTTGGAGGTCCAGCAACGCCGCGCTTACAGACATCCACTGGACACCACTTGCGGCACATCATAGTCCTGTGCATTGACTTACTCCAGTGCATATGTTACTCTCAATGGCTGTTCTGTTCGTTGGTAAGATTCCGCGGAGGCGGCTGTTTCTGAGTTCGCTGGAATTCGCTGGAGTTCGAGGTGCCTTCATGTTCCTATACTTCCAAGTTCCAGTTGTACCACAGTAACATATTATCAAGTTATATCAAGTTAAGAGTCGACCTACTACGCAGGAAAAGAGCGAAGTACAGAATACATGAAGAATCCCCAAACTTAATACCCAGGATATTCGGGTGGCGCATCGTCCAACTGCCTATCGCTAGTACTAGGCGCAACTCCCACTGTAGTAGATTCGGCATTATCAAGAAGGGTATGGGAGAGGCTTGTAGAAGCGCCTGGAGCACCTTTGCTTTCCGCTAGGCGTTTGACAGTTGGGGGGTCCTGCGCAGCGGGAACGAGAAGGAAAGGTACTACTGGCTGCTGTATCTCGTCGAGTTCGTCTCCGTCGTCCAGAGTCGAAAGTGTCGCTGTTCGCCTTTTCCGCTTCCGTAGACGAAGCCAGACCAGAGTCAGGACGGCGAGTGAGATACCTCCCACCATAGCTCCAACGATTGGCCCAACCGGTGTCTTCTTGGTGCGGCTATCCGCCGCATGGTTAACGCGAGAGACGGACCGTCAATGACTCCAACACGTACCTCGAAGATGCACGGAGCAGAGTAATGGAGTCGACTGCCTGGCAACAGAAGCGGTTGACGGGCTGCCCGAACTCGTCCTTCGTATGACAGTCCGGAACATCGGCATTAAAGTTCGTAAGCGTGAGGTTGTACGTCCTGGTTGGGTCCAGATTTCCTTGTGCGAAGAAGATCGTAGTGTTGTCGGCCCAGTGGCTCGTCGCGTCGCTCTTGAATACAGCGCCATCAAACGTTATCGTAAATGCGCGACTGTCCCGCCACACTGCGGCGTTCAAGACAACACCGCCTGCTCCGCTGAAGGAGTACGAGGCGGTAATGTTCTCGGCATACACGCAGTTCCAGGTCCACGAATCGTGGTATAAACCGGACGGTTCGCTGTCTGTCCTCCAACCGCGATCGACTGCCGTTCGGCCAGGGGAAAACGTCCATGTATGGTCCAGGTCATCGATGACAGTACTATCATCAATGGGGGCGCTACAACAACTCAGCGCTCATTGTCTCATCGTGCCCGAGCTGTATGTACGACGCACCCTTTCGTATCGACGGTGATAGTGATGCCCCCGCCGAAGAACTCAAAATCACTTGAAGCAATCGATCTCAAAGTCAATGAAGCGTTGTGGTGATCATTCTGCATCCCGTCGTGGGATATGATATTGCTCGCGCCGGAGGAATCGCAGGAGGTGCCCTTGGCTGGTAGCGCTGTCGATGAAGGGACTGTCGACTGCTCCCCGTCAATGAAGAAGTCATATGACGCCCCTCCAGGAGTGAAGCACAAGTAAAACCCCGTCCCTGCGAGGCACAATTACTATCGCGCTTTCGGTATATCACAGACTGACGCACCTTGGAAGACCAGCGCCACGGATGCGCCGATTACACGAGTACGTCGATAAGGAAAGCCGATGGGGACGCCAACGTCATGTGGCTGGTAGGTCGTATTCGGGGGGATGACTGGCCATACTGTGCTGCCTGTGTAGGATGCGTTCCACCCCTGCCCCATTCTTATGAAACGAGGATGCAGTTGGAGATACACGCACAACGTCTGCAGTCGTCTCACGATAGGGGGCATATCTGCAAAAGCACGCGTCAGAGCGCTGAACGCCTATGAGTGAGTAATAGGCTCACACAAACATCGGACTTGACGGCGATAGGGCCAGACTGTACGGCGTGAGGCCGGACGTCGACGCCATGGTCAAGGAAGAGGAAGACTGGGGTGTATCGTCTTACTCCGACATACTGCAGGATTGATTGCGAGCGTAGCGCTGTGGACGTCTGGAAGTGTGGCAGAGCCGTGTAGGCGCCAAGTCGGGACCGGCGCGCATGCAGTCAAACGGGAGGTGCCTGGGACAATGACACGAACGTTCGTGCACATGGAAAGTCGCGGGATGTAATTGCAAGAAGATTACGCGTGTACTCATACTTGGCACATGCATGTCCAGCCATCGTCTTAGAATCTGTTGTGCTTGCATCGTCGACAGATGCGTCTATAGCAGTCCCTGCATTCCTGCAGCACGAGGAAAACACTAGCTCGCTTGCGGCCCACAAAGTCGTGCTCACCAAGATGTACTGATCTGCGTGCCAGTAGCACGTCTGGCACTGGTAGTGCGACCCTCGTAAGAATCGAGTAGAGTGGTGGTCGCATTCGTGGTTCCGCCGTAGCTCTTCTGCAACTTCGAATATCCGCGCCTGTTGTGGTGCAGCTTCAGGTTGGAATCGACGGCGCCCAACCTCGTGCGCGACGCGTTCATGGGCGGCGGTTAGGAGCCGACTCTCCTCCCACTGTGGACAGTCGCAGTTCTTCCAGATCTCCGCGCAGACGTAGCAGAAGTGCGTGCGACAGATGCAAGTCATATGGTAACAGCCCGTCTCCAGCTCGATGAAGCGCTTGCAGCCCGGGCACCGCTGCCAGCCCTCCTCGCGCGCGAGCTCGAGGATCGGCTGCGCATCGGCGTTCTGTGCGCATGTAACGCCTTCAGCATGGGCGCCCGTGCACGCAGAACACGCCGTCGTGTGGCACGCGGGGCACACAATACCTGCTGGTTTGTCCGCGTCCGTTTGCGCGCCGAGGAAACGCGAACATGAGGCGTTGGGACAATACACCCGACGGAGAGTGCGCAGCTCCACCGCTTTGGCTTCGAAACGCTGCACGAGCTCGACGCGAAGAAGGTTGCGGACGCTGCTGAGGGTGATTTCCTGCCCGCAGCAACGAGGCGGGAACAGGGACTCGTCCGTCATCGATGCTTGGAAGAGGTCCGCGATGCACGCAGCGTCATACGCGTGGTTACACGGTGCACGGGTGCTCCTGCCTCGAATGCGACTTCCACACGCAGTGCACTCGATATTGGAAGTGCTGTAGAAGATGAGTATATGAGCGAGGCGAAACGACGAGTACGCACCTGCCTGGCTTGTCTTCAATTTCTTCATCAATGAGAATATGGCTTGACCTGGAGCAGGGTAAGCTGGGCAGTAGAAGATCAAATGAGGCGTACGCGGGGCTCAGCATATGAGAAATGGAGTGTGGCGGGATAGCGGAATGCTGGCTTGGGTACGATCTGCGTTCAGGCGAGCGCACAGGGGTCTGCGCGCCTGAGTGAATGGCCGACCTCGCTGGCGACCGAGGAGCAGTCGTAGGCGCAGCCTGAGCTCTCGGCAGCGGCTCGCCACGCGCGGCTGCGAGAGCAAGCTCGCGATCCCTCCGCGCCACGCGCTCCTCTTCTTCGATCTGCGCAATGAGGTCCGCGTCACCTGAGAGCGCAGCTGCGAGACCGTACGCGACTTGTCGGTCTTCTAGCTCTTGCGCGTAAAGAGCGAATGCGAGCTCCTCGTCCGTTAGGCCTGCATCGATGCGTCGCTTGCCTTTCCTGGAATTAACGACGTCCTCCACATCGCCGAGAGCAAAGGCTATAAGCTGCCTGTCAAGAGCTGCGAGATCAAAGCCAAGGTCGTCGGTCAAAGGGACGTCGTCAGGCCCAGCGGCAGTGCGCTGGAAATCTTTGGAGGAGATCATGAGGAAGAGAGCGGACGCAGCCTCGGGTGGCACGTTTTGACTTGCCACCCTCCTTTGTGCCAACTGAGTTACGATAGCAGCTGGAACATGCAGGAACGTTCGAAAGTCGTCGTGAAGGGCTTCGCCCTAACGCGAATAAACGGCCGTTGGTTCCCGCAGCAGAAATCGCGCGTTTCCTTTCCACTCAGAGTCCCCAGGAGCGGCCGCTGCAGGGTACAACCCTGACATGAGGATTCGTGGAACAGTCCAGGACCAGATGCAACGCCTGAAGCGGTTTTTTGATATCTCGACGCAGCGGTCAAGGCGAATGTGCCTGGCGCACAAGTAACCAGTGCTACAGGATCACTTCTGGTACGACCACACGTTCCGTAACACTGCAAAACAGTCAGCGCAGAGTCCGTCTTCGCAAAGTAGACGCACATCCAGCCTGCGTCGCGAGGCGGTTGAGGGAGTCGTCGCTCTCGCCATTCGCGCGCACCGGGCCACAAAGCGCAAAAGTGGTCGACGTAGAAAGGGCCTTGCCGTCGGAGTCGACGTCAACGATGCTGATCTGGACTGACGCGTGATCCTTGGACGTGATGAGGCGGTCTATGAACTCCAGTGAGACGAGACGGACGCGGCAAAGTGTGGTAAATGGGCGCACTGGTAGCCGCGCATTTTCGGGGGACGTAGAGGTCGACAAGGACACCCTGAAATTCAACGATGAGCCCGGCGCTCTGTAGTGTAGCGCTGCGTGCGCACCTGGTCGTTTTCCATGGCGGGCGGATGTAACGGAGATGAAGGTGCGTCGACCGCATTGGGCCGATGTCGAGATATACATCCGATATTCAGAGCGCAATGACCATCTACCGCACAGGCTGCTCCAATTTCAATGTACCGCAACAGCTTCCTCAGGCGGAAGACGAGTCTCGCACGACCCTTGCAGGACTGAGCCATGATCGCAGCTTCGGAAATCTGGACCCCAATCGGCTCCAGCATACGAAAGGGCATACGCACCATTCGCCCTGAGTCAGAATCGGTATCCACGCATGTGGTTCTACGGGAAATGAGGGAAGTATTCCGGCACGTGCGGCGCGATATGCAACACGCTGCAAACGCGTGTCGCGCGTTCTCCGCCCATACATGGGCTGCAAACCGCGTTCCACATCCTCGTCCCCTTGATACAGATCTCTCTTCTCCCATCGTACCTCCCGCCGTCAATGACTCTTCCACTCCCCAGACGCGCCTCATCGTCCACGACTCCGTCGACTCCGGACGTCTTGAAGGAGCTTTTCGGCACGCGCCCATTCCCTGAGCTCCTCGCTTTGCTCGATCCGCATGTCGAGTCGCTGCTCTGGCAGGTCATCCGCCACATCGATGTCGGCACGTTTCGCGAGATCCAGACGGCCAAACGGCCTTCGCGACAGCTCGTACTGCACCTCCGCGCGCACAAGGACGATCTGGAGTTGAATACCGGCTTCAGACGCGCAGTCGAGGAGCACGAGGAACTGGGAAAGGTGATCGAAGAGGTCAAAGAGGAGAAGGAGCGTCCGCAGGCACAACGGAAATCGAGTTTACCAGCCGCACCGACGAGTTCCTTGCTCCTCGAGTCTCGCGAGTTATTGCGCGCGCCGACCCTGAGATGCAAGCCTCGTACTCTTCCATTTGCAGAGATACGACGTCCAGATCGTGAGCGTTAGTCCTCTGTCAACGGTTTTGATTCACTGACGTCTGCGGCAGAATGGGAGGACGAGGTTCTCGCTGTACTGAAGGACAACGCGCCCCCGTTAGTAGTGACGTTCTGCGATCCGTCAGAGTGAGCTTTCGTCGTGCGCTCATAGCTTGACCTGATCGCGCATACAGCCCTCTACTACCGGAGGAATACGTCGCGGAGATGTCGCAGCTGGCGCATGAATGTCGAGCAGAAGCTGGCGCGAAGCCGCTCGCGCGATTCAAGAAGGTCGCAGTCGCTGCCGTAAGGGAACGCGCTGAGAGCATCATCCCCGAGCCGATCACCACTTTCCCCACTGTCCTCATTATTCTGAGGTCTGGATTTCGACGAGTGAGTCCTTCGGGGTTACAACTTCCATTGCTGATCTAGTGCGAACCTGACTTCTGGTGCAGGTGGATGGCCTTGATATCAAGCGAGTCCGGAAAAGACTCTTGGGGCGCCGTCGACCGTCCGAAGCCTCCAGTCCGACGAGCAACGATTCGTCCATAGAGAGTCCACCGAGCGCGATGCCGAGCATACAGCCAGTTTTGGTCGAGGCGACTATGGAACCATCGTCACAGGAACCGATTCCCCCCACTGCGGGAGTTGGAGAAACAGCCGTAGAGCCTGAGAGTAAGTCCTCGGGACACATTCTTGTCCCGTTGCAGCACCAGACCGGTTCCCACGACTTCTTGGACCCTGCGGTCGTGTTGTCGTGGTTGCCGAGCTTCCAGGCCGCGTCCGCTTGATCCCTCGCAGCATTTCAACTCGGTTTAGTTGCCTCACAGCGTGTACTCCATATAGTGTACAATATCTTCAACGCCACCGTGTCACCTTCATTGCATAGGGGAAGCTCAATTATACACAATACTGTCCCTCCGAGGCACGTGCGCGGTTGTCGGATCCGGATATCCGGTGGCTGAGCGCTGTGTTCCGGGACTGCGGAATCGCGCCTTGGCTCTCGCCTCTTCGCATGCATGAACCGTGCTGTCGCCACGATCGTCTTTGCGCTACTAGCATGCGCTGAACGAACGCCGATAACTCTCTCGCCGACGCTCGTCCACGACGGCGAGCAAGTCAGCATTCTCTCTGCGTCGCCGACGGCGCACACGCTCTATGCTACACCTACCCGCGTATCACGTCCGCTGCGTCGTGGACTTCAACAAACTCTTGGCATAGACTGGGAAGAGGTCGACACACTCGCTCCAGATGTGGCAGACCTGGGCACGTTACAAGAGCTCGCAGCTATCGCGGGCAACGCGTACGCGTTGAACCCAGGGCGCAGCAAGAACTGGTACGACCTGCCCGACTACTGGAACGCGACTCTGCCAATTGGCGACTCGAGCGAGACGATGATGCGCGGCCACGTCTTTGTCGATACGCGCGATAATGCTACGGTCGTCATCAGTATCAAGGGGACTACGTTGCCTTTTACCGGTCCCACCAGCGGCGAGGATAGACGGAACGATAACTTGATGTTCTCATGCTGCTGTGCGCGTTCGAAGAGCGTCTGTGGATGCTTTGGAAAGAAGTGGACGTGCGATACGAACTGTGTCGAGGATGCGCTTACCGAGGACCGTCTATTCTACAACTTTGGCATTGTAAGCTCCCTCGTTAGGTCCTCCTCATCGAGCTCAATTCTGTATTCGCAGAACCTCTTCAACAACGTAACCTACTTATACCCGCAAGCGAGAATATGGATTGTGGGTCACTCGCTGGGCGGTGCCCTCGCAGCGCTCCTGGGTGCGACGTTCGGCGCGCCAACAGTCGCTTTCGCAGCGCCTGGCGACCGTCTCGCAGCGCAGCGTCTACATCTGCCCACCCACGCACCAATAACGCACGTCGTGCACACCGCGGACCCGATCCCGTATGGCACCTGTACCATCTGCGCGCGCGCAGGCTTTGCGCTGGAGACGCGATGTCATCTGGGCAAGACTATAACGTTCGACAGCGTGGAACGGCTTGGTTGGAGCCAGGATCTTCGGCATCATCCTATGCGCGTATTCGTTGATCAGGTGTTGCATGCGGGGGGGATGTGGAAGGACGTCGATGGCGTGGAACGGGAGGTCCCGCTTGCACGTGTGGAAGAGGACTGCGAGGTACACTTTACATATCATGGAGCACCCGTGTCTGATGCTCATTGTTTGCTTAGGACTGTTACAAGTGGACATTCAAGGACACATGAAGTTGCATGCTGAAGCTTTGGCTGTGGAATCACTTCCCTTGCTCAAGTTGAAGCTTCAATTATCTGCAACCCTGACACTGACTACATTTCTGCACAGCATTCTTGTATTGTACTGTAGCATTGTAAGATTTATTGATGTACATCCAGGATGCTACCCAGCTCGCTGTTGCATATTCTCGAATGTCCATGTCTCCAATGCACCCTTGCCGTCAAGAGTGATACCAGCAATGACCAATTGATGGGTGGCAGTGTCATACGCAAGGGTGTTCACTTTCGCCACCTTCGTGGTCTGAGCAGACCACGGGATGGTTACAGTCGTTCCATCCGTTTGCGACTGTGTAACGGCAACAAGCTTGAGGACGCCGTTGAGCGACGACATGAAGACCGAGCTCTCGTCACGGAATGCTCTGCAAAGCAGACTGTCAGCGCTTGATCTCCCGCATGTTATTTACTTACAAGCCAACGACAGGACCAGTCGCGACGGTGTGAAATGCGCCTTGCTGCTCGTCGAGGCCGTCCCATTTCTTCTTCTTGCCTGGCCCCTTGACGCCGCCCGAGCCGATCCAGACACGTCCGTCAGCGAGGCCGCACACGATGTGCCCGTCGGGGGACACGTCCAATGAATGTATGAACGGTGGTACTGCGCCAGTATCTACTGGAGAGGCGCCGCCGCTCAAGTCGAGCGATGAGAGGAAGGAACCGAGCAGGAAGTCGGTGTGTAGTAATGTGCAGTCGTAGCCTCCCGATACAACTGCATACACGGTTAGCAGAGCCGTCAGTGTGGCGTATTGGGAGGTTGAACGAACGTTCGCGTGGTCGATTCGGGATGAAGGCGAGAGGACTCGATACGCTCTTATGCTGGGGCTTGAGGAACTTGACTTCCTGCGTGGAGAACTCGTACGTGCCTATTCGGCCGTCGTCGCATGTGAAGGCGAGGTGCGTTTTGCTCAAGGCGATCTGGGGTTAACGATAGTCAGACACGCCGACACGGTGTCGGCGACGGCGAAGACCACCTCATTCAGGACGTTCTCGTCGTCGTTCAAGACCCGCTTCTGTATAGTTGCATCTTCACGTTTCAGAACGAGCTTTTCCGTCTTGATGTCAAAGGCGTATATCTGGAGTCGGCGTCATTCAACGAGTGCGAATGTGATGTGCCGGCTCACGTGTTGGCCTGACGCGATCCATATAACGTCGCTCGCAGGCACGAACGCGAGAGAGGAGACTTCGTCGCCAAGAGCTCGAATAGCCTTGTGAACTCTAGTCTCTGGAACGCGATATAGTCGCACTGAACCGTCCTCTGTTCAGGTTAAGCAGATTGATTCGGGGGCGTGAAACGGGTTGGAGCGTGCCTGAGCCCGCCGCGATGAGCTCGCCAGACATCGCAAGCGCCGTGAACGGCGCCGGTCCATGTAGCGGCTCGCCAGCTGTTCCCATAAGCATTGTCAGGTTCCCAAGGAAAGAGTCAAAGACCAGATCGGCTGTTTCCTGTGCACGTCACGCGTCTTGGCTCTGCCCACCCCTGACGTCTTTGGACTTGCGATGCTGGGCTCGCAGGTGCGACGACTCTTCTCGGGCAGCAAGAAGGCTCCCAAGGCTGCGGAATCCGAGGCTCCAGCGTCGCCAGACATCGCGGCGGCCGTGGTCCACGTGCCGAGCATTCCGCCAAAGCTCACGATCCCGGCAGCGCCGCATCCCACGCCTTACGAGCGAATTGCTATTCTCTCGTCTCCAGACGGTCTATTGCTGCGCCCAGACGTGTCCAAGACCGAATCCCATGTTCTCGTGCGCTGGGGAAAGGCTGCATCCGTCGAATCAGTCCAAGGAGATGTCTCCGTTGCCGTCGACGACGCGGCCATCGTGTACGGCATCGTCGGCCTGTTACGGCTGTTCACCAGTGAGTTCAGCGTCTGCCTCGCTGCACGCTGCATACTTAACGACCGTTGCAGCTTCTTACCTGCTCGTCATTGATGCACGAACGACCGTGGGCAACTGTGCGTTCAGCATTCGCTCCCGTGTAGCTACTAAAATGCCACAGTGCTGGACGAGAACCACGTCGTCTACGGCGTCAAGCACATAGCTGCTATTCCTCTCGACGAAGAACGCGCGACGACGGTCCTCAACGCGATTCGCTCGACGAACGCCGCAGAACGCGCGAGTGTCGCTGCTTTATCCGCCGAGCCTTCAGAAGCACTACCGGACGATGCTATTGAGGTGCCCGAGATTGACGTTGAAGAGGCTGTCGCCGAAGACTCTGAGGAGCGCAAGTCTACGCACGTCCGCTTCGTATCCGCTGTCGAGGTCATACGCGAGCAACGCCCACAGTTGAGCGTCCAGCGTCCGCCGTCGCCTGTACCGTCGCCATCATCCTCTGCCGCGTCGTCCGGGCGCAACAGCCCGACGTCACCCGTGACGAGCGCGCTCGCAGCGCGTCTCTCCTTCTGGGATCGCGTGTACAAACGCGGCTTGCCCCTCTCATCCGCTGCGGCGGAGCAGATCAAACAGAACATCGAGAACAACGTGCCCGTGACGGACTCGCTCGACAAGCTTCTCCAAGCGCAGTACGAGAGCGACAAGGTTGAACCGCAGGAGGTGTTCGCGACGATCGCCGCCGCCGCGCCTACACCATCTGTAGATGACCAGAACCGCGAGTTGGAGAACAAGGTCGTGCGCGAGACTGTGCGGCTGTATTCTAAAGGCGGGATGTACTTTGCGTACGGCTTCGACATCACCACTCCCCTTCAACGGAAACGCCAAGCGGTCGCGCGGAATCGCAAGCACGCATCCCTCCTGAACGACTTGGACGTAGGTCCCGCCGAGCACGAGGAGGAGGAGATCGATGTTCTGTGCGAGCCGCAGGCTACCCTGCCCTTGTGGCGTCGCGCGGACAAGAAGTTTTGGTGGAACAGTAGCATGGTGCAGGCGTTCGTTGATGCCGGCGTGCATCCATACGTGCTGCCCATCATGCAAGGGTACTTCCAAATGTCTACATTTAGCGTACCCGCACCCGATGCGGAGAGGAAGGAGCCTACGGAGATTTCGACAGAGGAAGCGGCTGCGGAGGTGGCAGAGGCTGTAACGGAGCCCACTGCGAATGCGCCTGCCACTGAGGAGGAGGAACCGGACAAGACGGTCGCGGTGGACTACATCATCGTGTCCAGACGCTCGAGGGATCGTGCTGGGCTGCGCTACCAGCGAAGAGGGATTGACGACGATGCGAATGTCGCAAACTTTGTCGAGACGGAGGCTATTGTTCGCATACGGGTGAGTCTATTCCCCTCCCTCGCGCACAAGCCGAAGTTCTGACAGTTATATGTGTAGCGCGACGACACGGACAACGTCTTCAGCTACACACAGATCCGTGGTTCAAGTGCGTCGATGTTCCCATCCTTTCTCGGACATGTCCACTGACGTTGTGTTTAGTACCACTGTACTGGTCGCAGCCGGGCTACAGCCTCAAACCCGCACCGCAACTCTCGCCCGACCGGACGCACGCGCAGAACCTGGACGCGGTGAAGCGGCACTTGGAGCGGACGATCAAGACGTACGGCCCGCATACCATCGTCAATCTGGCGGAGCAGCATGGTAAGGAGGGAGCGGTGACGAAGGCGTATGGCGATTATGTTGGCGAGATGGGCAGTGATGATGTTCGGTGCGTTCTTACGATATTTCGCTCGTGCGGGTGCTGATACTTACTCTCGTGGTGGCAGATATGTTGAGTTCGTGCATCTTGCGGGATGTTATGTTTGGCGGCTGACGGGGACTGCAGGTATGACTTCCATGCGGAAACCAAGGGCATGAAGTACGTTTGCCTCGATTGTGTCGTGTTGCCGACTCCTGATCCTCGACCATAGATATGAGAACATACAACAGCTCATCACGCAACTCGACCGCGCCTTCGAATCGCAAGGGTTCTTCTGGGTGTCCAATAAGACTGCACTTTCCGAGCAGAAAGGCGTGTTTCGCGTCAACTGCATCGACTGCCTCGATCGGACGAACGTCGTACAGGTATGCCTCATACGCCGTGCCTCTCACACACACGTTATTGATGTGCTACAATAGTCGGCCTTCGCTCGCTTTGCCCTGCACAGACAGCTCGAAGCGTTGGCTCTGTTAAATGTAAGCGAAGCTGGGAAGACGGACGCAGATGTCATCTTCAACGACGTTTGGGCGAATAACGGCGATGCTATCAGCCAAGCATAGTACGCGAGCCCTCTGTACCTCGAACGAACACAGTGCTCACTATGCCCACTACAGTGCCGGCACGTCTGCGTTGAAGGGCGATTACACGCGCACTGGCAAACGCGACATCACGGGCATGCTGCACGATGGTGTCAACTCCCTTGCTCGGTGCGTAGTCTGCGTGCTCCCCCCTTCCGAACACGAGAGCTCACTCTATTCACGATATAGTGTCTACTCGTCGTCGTTCTCCGACTGGTTCTCGCAGGCTGTGATCGATTATGCCCTCGGCAACCGCACGCTCTCCGTCTTCACGGAGTTCCTGCGCAACCTTGCGTCGACAGACCCACGCGAACTTCTGCGGATCAGCAAAGTCCGCGACGCGGCGATTGAGACGTGTACCGCGCGCGTGCTCAACGAGGGCGAGCGTTTATTGTCGGGGTGGACGTTGTTCTCGCCTGTGGATTTAAATACGAGGATGAGCGACCGCTTCGAGGAGAAGGTAGTCCTTTTGGTATGTCGCTCTGCTGCGTACAATGGGTTTGCTCTGGCTGACGCTCTGTGTAGACCGCGAAGGCACTTTACGTTGTCAGCTACGACTACAACCTCGAGAAGGTCAAGATGTTCACCAGGATTCCGTTGGGTGATATTGTTGGCCTGCGGAAAGGTGCGCGCATTTAGCAGCGTTGTAACGGCCGGTATTGATACTAGTACAGGACCGTACATCCTTTCCGCTCTCGATGAAACCAGCCGGGATCCTACGCAGAACTATGGTTTCATGGTCGCGTATTTGCCCACGCGACAAGACACCCGTGTGTCCAGCTACTCCATACGCAATAGCGTCGATACTGCGGCAAAGTCACCAACAACGTCGCCAGCAGCGTCGCCCGTTGCGCCACGCTTCTCGCGCAAAGCGACGCGAAGACCGACGCTCATGGGCCAAGGAGCACATGTACTCTCGCGGATGTTGACGAATGTCGCCTTGGGCACCAACAATAGCGATGTCATGTCCGTCGCATTCAAGGCGTTACCGGTCGATACTTCCAAGGAACGGCGAGGGTCTACATTGGCCGGCGTGCCACTGAAGGAGCCCTCGAACTGCTTGGACGCCGTGAACAACATCGTGGACGCAATCAATGCCGCATGCACAGACGTAGGCGCTGTGCATTCTGAATTTATTGTCGAGAAGGACATCGTGAGGTAAGGAGACGACTGGCTTTGCTAAGTTGACGAGCGATTCTGACCGAGTTGACAGTCTCGCGGAGGCGCAGAGCACAACGAGCATGTACGCGAAGCTCGAGTACGGCGTCAAGCGTCTGCTGTGGTTAGGACGGTAACGACACTGGACAGTCATCCTCATGAACGAACTTTGGTGCTTTGGATTCTGGGACCCCGTTTTGCATCGGCATTGGCATTCACGTATTGCATGCACATGTTCACGCACTAAGTTATGCGTGCGCTCGACCATACCTACTAGTAATCTTACGACCTTGCATGATCCATGCTTGAGCAGGATTGTCCTCTATTGTGCGCGCGGTGCGGAGCCAGTTCTTCCTACAGCAACCGCTGAAGCACGGGACGTACGGTCTGGCGTCCCCCGTATGCCGGGCGGGCGTCCGGGGACCTGATAAAGGCTCCACTGTGGATCGCTGCTGGGCCAAGCCTTGTAGGTCTTGCTTCCCGTCAACATGCAGGCTGCTACAGTGTCGACGTCCTCTGCCCCGCTCAACGAGCTGCCGCCTTGGTGCGCGACGCTCCAGGAAGCCAAGGCTCGCAAAGGTACGGTCTCCTTCATTCATCGTGTTTGATGCGTCCTAACGTATACCTGAAGGTTTAAGCTTTGAACAGATTGCTAAGGAACTGGGCCGCAACGAAAGTTGGTCACGTTGACATCGTTCGCGGGCGGGCGTATCTTATCCTCGTCGTAGTCTGGGTCGCTTCGGTCTTCCTTGCGCAGGCAAGTCCTTTGATTGTCCAAGCGACTCCCATTTCTTATCGCAACTCAGGCCAAACCGACTCCTGCAGACATCGAAGCTCTTGAGAAAGTACTTGGTCTTGAGTCCAACGCACTCGCGGCTCAGGCGGGCTCGCACTGGTGGCCAGAGCGCGGCATTGGTCCAGCTGTTCCTACGGACCCCCTTCTTTACCGGCTGTACGAGGTGCGTAGTGACGGCTCGTGGTGTCAGGTTATAAGCTTGATGCGCGGCGGCAGGGTGTTCTCGTCTATGGTCATCCCATCAAGGCTGTCATTCACGAGAAGTTTGGGTACGTTCCCACGCTCATGTGCAGCGAGCGTGAGCTTATATAATATGGCTGCATAGTGACGGTATCATGTCAATGATTGACTGCAAGGTCGACGTCCAACGCAAGGCGGATCCGAAGGGAGACCGCGTTGTTCTGACGTTCGAGTACGTCTGTTTCTGCGGCGCTATGATGAATCAACTCAACGCATCCTCAGTGGCAAGTTCTTGCCGTACGTCCCATGGTAAATTCTCTCCGTCGTATAACTGTGTACACTATGGCGAATCAACGCGCGGTTTCTACTGGATTATCAGGACTGAATCAGAGAAGGTACACGCTTTAGAGATGCGGCTGCGTAGTCTCGCTCTTCCTCGGTTTCCATGAACTGAAGAGCAACCAGAGAGCCGTGAAAAGGCTAGCGATACGCAAACAAGTCCTCTACTCAGACCGCTTCTCCGCATTGGAGTCCGCAACAACACTAAACTGCCTGTTGATCGCGACCGGTCTCAGGATAAGATCGGAGACTACTGTGCATCGACGGGCTGTGGACAATGATTAAGATTGATAGGACTGGCATGCAGTAGCAGCAAGCACACTGGCATCAGGCCTCCGAATCGTATCCGAACGACACAGAAGGGAGTTAGAACTTGAAGTGCCCTCCCGGTGGTCGTAGGTTCAACACTAATGCCGCCACCGCCACCGCCACGATGTTCAGAGCTATAGAGACCCACCGTTCCGTCGGCGCGGCCAGCCATGCAGTTGTAAGGGTCCGTTGAGAACAAGGTACACGCGCAGGCTGAGGTTTCTGGAGCATGGTGAATGGTCTTTGCGACTTCATGTCCCGAAGTCTACGGCCCTAGTGAGCATAAGGCATTCAGCCCCCGCGATCTTGCACTATACTCTTCCTCGTCTTTGGTTACTTGAAACCAGATTAGCAGAAGATGCGGCCCGAGTCACTTAAGAACTTACGTAGCACTTGTCCTTGAGTCTCTCGTTCCTCCTGCCGCGCGCGCGTGTTCGTTCCTTCCTAACACTCGAAAGTGCATTCTGGAAATCCCACCACAGGGACTTGGCAACCCTCATAATGAACAAGGGCGAGCTGAAATCCGGCGGCACCCACAATAAAGGTGCGCGCCTCTGACGAACATCCATCGAGTCGTTGCTAGGTATGCACTGTTGTGCGCCTCGAAAAGCCGAAAGCAGGGCAGGCAACTTGGCTCCGACGTTCCAATGTACTGGCAATATGGTAGGCAATACGGGGGTCCTTTGTGGGTACGTTCAGAGCCCCGAAGCTCGATATGCGCGAGGAGGACGGACTCGGCGTGGGCGGTGACGTCCCTCATGTTGACAGCCTCAGGTCCTCCGCTTAGCGGTTCCAGGCAACGACGCAGCGGTTGAAGGACAGCCGAAGTGAAGTCGGTGTCGAAGTTGGGTTCGGGCGTACTCATCATCGAGTCGATGTAAGAATCAGCGGCTTCTTTTCGTGATTGGGGAATATCGGCGTTTACGAGAGTTGGCCTGCTACATGACGGGATTAGAGCCACGCGGAAATTGAGACTGGCCATCGAGGTGAACTGTGCTGAAGAACCGAAAGCGAAAAGGCACTCGACTGCAGAGCTCAGCCATACGATACTGTAGATATCTGCCGCGATATTTGGGGCACCCGGAGCTACAAAGGACAAGAGGATGAGCAGTCGAACCGTATGGACTCGAGGCGGACTAACCGAACTCGCAGAAGCTCTCCAGTACATCCTTTCCCGCGAGCAGTTTGCGTAACGCGACAGACGTGTCGTGAACCGTTACTATTGAAGGTACTTCGTCGTTATGGTTGTCGAGTACAGTCGCGCGGACTGTCTCCACAAGAGCACGGATGCCGCACAAGGTTGTCGTCACGTCTTCTGAGAGTCCTGCCCTCCGACTCGAGCCGTTGCCGGTCATGCTGTCCAGCGCTTGGATAATTACTGGAGCCTTGGAAGCAAGCCGATGGCGAAGTGCTGGCCACGCGAACGAGTACAACTAGACAATGAACTTGGCGCGTTTGGAGCGGGGGTCCCCAGCGAGAAGACGCATCTGAGACCAGACATGTTCCAAATGCCGCACGATGTTGTCCGGAACCCCGGCGGACGAGGAGCTCCAGACTGGATCCTTCGACCTCGTACGTCACAGCAAAGGCAGAATCACGCTCTGAGACACAAATGGCCGCGAGGGCGTCGAGGACTTGGCTCGTGATGGAATCGAAGGATGGAATGTTGTCTGTTTCGTCCGGTTGAAGATGCCTTCCGTTATGCTTCGATTCGTGGGCCAAAGAAGGGACACAGTATACCGCAGCTACGGCAGTGTGGAGTTCCTCGAATACGGCGTGCTTGCGTGCTTCCATGGTAGGTGACTGAGAAACGCGACCGGTGGAACCCGAAAAATCTCCAGCCACTTTCTTCAGATCTTCTTGCCTCCCACAACGCAACATGGCGACCGCATTCAAAGCCGCGCGCGCCGCCGAGAAGAAGCGCAAACTCGCGTCCGACGACGACGACGACGAAGAGACCACGCCCGCGAAAAAGCCAAAATTGCGCAATAAGCAGCGCGTGCTCCTGCTCAGCTCGCGCGGCGTCACGTCGCGCATGCGCCATCTCATGGCAGACCTCGCCGTTCTCATGCCGCACGCAAAGAAAGGTACATGCGCAGCATTATCTTTGTTCTGTGTCCGTGTTATTCGCTTACGACTGCTGTTTGCTAGACGCCAAGCTCGATGCGAAAAACCAACTACGACTCCTGCCGGAGCTCGCAGACCTGCACTCGTGCAACAACACGCTCTACTTCGAGGCCCGTCGTCACTCCGACCTCTACATGTGGGCTGCGAAAACGCCCAACGGGCCTTCGATAAAACTGCACGTCCAGAACGCGCATACCATGGACGAGCTCAAGATGCGCGGGAATTGTCTGAAAGGCTCGAGACCGGTCTTGAGTTTCGGCTCAGAGTTCGACGCGAGCGAGTGGGGACGGCTTGCGAAGGAGGTGTTCACGCATGTGTTTGGCGTGCCGCCTGGTGCAAGGAGGGCGAAGCCGTTCGTGGACCATATTCTTTCGTTCTCGATACTCGATGGGAAGATCTGGTTTAGGAATTTCCAGGTGCGCACCGCATAGTTCTCTCTTCTTACCCTTGCTGACGTCTGGTGCTCTACGATAGATACTGGAGAAGGACCCTACTGCGACGGAGAAGGAGAAAGGCAAGGGGAAAGGAAAAGGCAAGGAGGACGGGATGACGCTCGTCGAGATCGGGCCCCGCTTCGTCCTCACGCCCATCCGCATCTTCGAGGGCGCATTCTCCGGCGCGACCGTCTTCTCCAACCCAGGTCCGTTCCCCGTCTCATCCTGCGCAACTGCTGATTTCCTGTAGAATTCGTCTCCCCCGCGGCTGCACGTTCTCTCGCGCGCCGCACGGCAGGCGACAAGTATACGGCGCGCAAGGTCGCGCAGGCCGAGCGCGAGGGACGCGAGGAGGACCGGCGCGTCGAAGAGGACCCACTTTCGATGCGCAAGGTGTTTGCCTGAGCACTCCACTCTATACAGGTCGTGCGCTGCGGCCGCTACTGAGCATGCAAAATACATTAAGCGACGAAACGTCCGTAAGGCCTTGTGCATACGGATACGACAGATTTACAACAGCGACAGGGCCTGCGAGTCCAACATCGTAAACTGAGACGGGTGCCTTGCCGATCCAAGTACAGTAACCAAACTCTACTATCCTCGTACTCCCCACGTGCGAAAGGTCGCCCCTATCAGTGTCGCTGAATTAGCGACCTTCGAGATTGGTGCCTGTGATTTCACATTCCGCGCACGTCGGCGGGCGACGTCGGACGCCCACAGCTCGCGAGGGCTGTGAACGTCGAAGCGTCGACAACACTGCCCACTGGCACGAACGACGTCTGCACGCGGGCAAATGACACACTCAATCGCCCCGAGACTGGCTGGATGCCGCGACCGCGCCATCAAACATCAGACGAGCGCGGCGGGTGCTGTCAGAAGCCCGAGCCGGGAATGGGAGTCGGCTCATTAAGAGAGTCAAGACGACGACCTGCGTGGTGTGAATCGTACGGGAGAGAGAGCATGTTCAGTACGGAGTATAAAAGCCGCGGATGTGTGTGGGGATCCCATAAAATGGCCAGCAAGCAAGCAAGCAGAGTAGACGACACGGCACAAGCAACACAAAAGGCAAAGTAGGGGAAGGCAGCAGCACAAGGCGGGTGGTAGAAGGGAACGAGCGTATAGGTGGGTTGGGATAGGCGGGGGTGGGAGTTGGAAAGGACTATATGGCAAATGCAGAGACCAGACGTAAAAGGAGATAGAACAGAGGGTGACACGGAACGGGGGAAAGAGCCAAGGACTACATCTACATGACGATGCATTGGCACTTTTGCGGCGGCGCGTACGGGTCCTCGTTCTTCCCGACGGGTCCCCAGACCGAGGGCACCTGAGAGCGGTGTGAGTGCCACGCAACGTTGTAGGCGAGGGTATAGTACGCACGAGATGGTCCTTTGTCGTTTTGCAGTAGCGTATAAGGCTGGAGATGGGCTTGTAAATACGGGTGTGATGGATGGGATGGAGTGGGGGTGGGACGTGCCTGGCGGAGGCCTCTGATACGCGCATGCGGGGACGTGCGAGGTCTTCTCTGAGACGGATGTTGTGCTCTGTCAAGCGACGGAGCTTGAGCTCGGACATGGACTGCTTGTGCGGGCGGGCGCTCATCGTGTCGTGCGGGCTGCCTGGCTGATGGGACGAAGGTGCGCGAACAGTAAACGCTGCGCCCTGGGAGCGGTGAGCTACGAGGATATTGCGGGTGTCCAGGCACGGACCTTTTGAGCGCTGGGCGGGAGAGAAGAGAGGAGAGGGAAGAGAGCGGCGGAGTTGCAAGTTGCCCTCCCGGTTGCCATACTCTGGTCCCGCTCACACCATGCCATCCAGACTACTGCTAGCCCCTCTCCGCACAACATGTGGGCCTGGATTCCCCCCTTTCTCTCACCGCCCACTTACTCGCTTTCGTAGCCGACGACAGCGACGTGGCGAGCGTCGACAGCGACTGGGAGCAGGGCCGCACCCTCGTCCCGCCCGACGACGACGAAGACCGCGCGTGAGTGCAGTCTGGAAACCTGAGATACGCTTACGGTTCGTTGCAGGGATGCGGAGGAAGAGGCATACATGTCCCACCTCGCAGACTCCATCGCCGGTACGAACTCACACCCGCTCGTCTAATCCAATTCGCAACAACGTCCTTAGGTCCCTTCGAGCGCAAGAACGCAGAACACAAACGTCTCACGCTCGCAGCGCTCGAGCCCGCACTCGATTTCGTTGCAGCATCCCACGCACATCTCGCACTCCACGCCGACAAACCTTTCCTGTGCGTCCCACACACAGCTCTCTCCCAATACAGCATCGAATATGCACGTGAAGGAACGGCCTCAAGACGTTCAACGACGCCTCAGGCGCTGTGCACGGCAATGTCGCACACACTAAAGAATCACTCACCTCCACAGCGGCAAGCACGCACGCCGAACTCTCCGCGCTCCTCACAAAGCTGCACGCGCTGTACAAGAAACGCAAGACCCTCGTCGACGAGTTCACCGCCCACGTCGCCGCGGCAGGTAACCTTGCTGCTCTCCTCCACCTCTGTCCGGGTGGAACGCTCTCCTCATTAAAAGCGTAACAGGTGACGCAGCCCTCGCGGACCTTGACCTCCTCGACGCCGACATCGACAAGGCGGAGCAAGACGCCGAGAAGCGCGAGAAGGAAGTTATGAAGAAGAACGCGAAGGACAACACCCCGGGCGGCGTGGCAAAGTTCAAGGCTCTCCTCAACAGCTGAACGGGTCTCTCTGCTCTGTGCTCTCTGGTTCTGCTTCTCGTCGTTGCTCTATTGCTCTCTCTGCTCTGCTGCTCTCGGTGTACCGATACAAGACCAAGCTAGTCATAATCCGCACGCTACTACTCTATGAATCAAAGCTTACTTCACCCTCGTATCTCGTCCACCCCTCATCAAGGAGCCCGCATCAAGATTACAGCGAGTATTGTCTGACTACTGGGCACGTAAGATACACAATATTCACGCCCTTCAATCCCCGCTCCTACTCGAACAACCCCTTCAACCGCTCACACAACGCCTGGTCCCCAAGACTCTGCACCCACACCCACCTCGCCGCGCTCTCCTCAGCGTCCGCATTGAAAAAGCCACGCTCAGACGAATACCCGCCCCACCACACGACCTCGCGCACGACGTCCTTGTCCCCCTGAACAACCAACGCCTTGAGCAGCTTCTCCCTCCGCCCAATCCAGACGTTCGCCGCCACATGATGCACGCACATCGTCCTCACAAACTCCCTCACTCCCTTGACCAACGCCCCGAGCATCCCGCCCAGCACCTCCGCGTCCTCTTCCACCGGCTCTAAAAACTCCCCTGGGTCATCGGCGAGAACGTTCGGTAACGATACGACAAGCGTCTTGAGCGTCGCGCTGGATTCGACGAAGAGGAGTTTACGATAATCTGTCGCGTAGCGCGTGGCGAGCGGCGGGAGTAGTAAAGTCGCAAAAAGAGGATGACCGAATGAGATGGCGTCGTACAGCGCCACCAAGTCGGTATAGAATTGGTAGAACGGCGTGCCTGGGGCAAGTGAACGTGCCGCGACGTCTTCGAGTGAGGAGGATGAGCGGGAGCCGGACCCGAGCGCTAGCGTGAACGGCCGCAACAAATCGCGCATCCGGCGTTCTACGAGCGCATCGCGGAATACCTCCTCCTCGTGATCGTGCGTGGCGTCTTGCCCGTGTTCGAGCATGAACACGCGCATGCACGCAAAGACCGCTTCTGCGCGACTCATCCGCGACCCGGGGTCCTGCACGATCCGCGCGAGGAGGAAACACCCTCGCACGATATCCGTCTCCGTCGCGTCCCAGCCTGGCGGTAGACTCTTGAACACTGCTGAAGAGCCGGAATGCAAGAGATCGTTGAGCGGCCAGAATGGCCAGTCCGCGCCTCCCTTTGCCAGAAGTTCGAAAGTTGGAGAAGTGATCTGTGTGGTGCAAGATTTGATGGATGCGGGAGTGGGCGTGAGTGGCGCTAGGACTTTGGAAGAGGGACGGAGAGCGTGTAGGAGGAACGGCTCGAGGTCGCGTAATGCCTGGATCTCGGGCTGCGAGACCTCGAGGTTGAGCGATGCGAAAAGTTCAGGGGCTGTTGCTGTCTTGAGCAGGGCACACAGGACGGAGCTCGCGTTCTCTTCGTCGCCGGGCATAAGCCTGCTGAACACCAACGCTGAGGCCGCAACGTGTTCCGTCGGAGAGAACAGCCCTCCTGCCGCATGCAACGCAAGCAGGGACCGAAGTAACGCGGTCACCGGCCGCAGGAATGCAGTTTCGTACGGATGAAGGTTGAGGTGCTTCGTGAGCCAGGACCAGTTGGACGCGACGCTCTGGAGAAGCTTCGTAACCTCCACATCTGCCGCAAAAGCCTGGACGAGCGGTCCCACTCCCGGTCCCGCCTTGATGGTTGCGAGCGCCAGTCGAACTGCTTGATGAACCG
Source organism: Exidia glandulosa HHB12029 (assembly GCA_001632375.1). Taxonomy (NCBI): domain Eukaryota; kingdom Fungi; phylum Basidiomycota; class Agaricomycetes; order Auriculariales; family Exidiaceae; genus Exidia; species Exidia glandulosa. Next base: position 47,694 of record KV426056.1, on the reverse strand, counting down.
TATAGGAATGGTCTGCCACCTTCGCAAAGAGCACCGTCGCATCCGACACCTCTACCGCCCTGAGTCGGTGCCAAAGCTCCGATAACTGGTATACCGCGTCGCGAAGGCCGGTGAAGCTCTCCAGATTCTCGAACGCCTCAAGGACGAGATCCTTCTCCGCCTCGCCCCCGCGCGGGCTATTGACCTTGCACCCCTCGAGCCACGCTGCGGATGCAGCCCACAAATCTGCATGGAGCATGGCCGGTACATCTGCAGTCGTATTGGCCAGCGACTGTCGCAGAGCGAGGAGATCGCGGCCCCAGTCCCAGCCCGTCACCTGCGACCACAGGAGATCATGTTCAGGCGTCGTCTGGTGCGGGTCCGTCGCGCAGACGACCCACGTCTCCGTAAGCCGCAAATACGCGCGCAAGAGGTTCCAATGACTGCGTATCATCAGTCAAGCTATGGATGTAAAAGAGAGAGAGATAACATTACCTCTGCTGTGCAGTTCTGTCTCTTGAACTCAGGAGAGGGAGCCCAGAATCTAGAGTGGAGAGTATTCGCCCGAAGTACTCTGCTGCGGTACCCGCAACGTGGGAGTAGAGGCCGTATCGACCTAGACACTCGTAGAACCGCAGCGTCTCCGCGGCGAGCTCGAAGTCGAGAGGGGAGCAACCGGCGTCAAGCGCGACGATGTACCTCAAGAGCGTGTCGCCGGTCTCGGTGAGTGCTTGCGCATGCTCGCGACTCGACGCCGCGAGGGTGCGGAGGACGGATAGCGCCAGTGGATTTGGTGGTACAGGCAGACCAGCGTGCGCCATCGCACCGTGGCGTACGGGAAGGAATAAGCGCGTAACGACCTGGACGAGCTCCTCAAATGCCATAATCTCCTTGCACGTCTCGAGCGAGTGCCGCGCCAGGCGCGAGAGGATGGAGAGCAACTGGTCGAGAGACTCTGCCGGCAACGCTGGATGTGTGAACTGCGTGTGCATGTGCGCCAGTATCGTGGGTACCGGCAGCGCAGAAAGGGCTGCAGGCACAGACTCTGAATCGGCGCGGCCGGGGATGTGAAGCCAGACATCTGGGATGGCGAGTGCGTCCTTATCCCACCCGACCAGTCCTTCCCAAAGAACGTCTACAGCTCGCACTCCCAAGCTTCCATGTTCCCCCATCACAGAGATTGCGGCGTCTAATATGCGCTCGCGAACCTGGTCGCGGGTTCCACCAAGATCGTAAGCCGAAAGCTCGTCCCGCGCGAGCTGCCGCGTGATGCTGCAGAGAACGCCGAACATAGTTGTCCGCTGAGCAGGGACAGTCGAGCGAGATAGCAATAACAAGTCGTCGAGTGTGTAGCCCGCGCGGGTTCCTTGTGCATGATGGTGCAGCCCAAGATGGGACGGTAACGTCTCTAGCAGCTCGAGCGGTATCGGCTTGCCCTGCAGGTCGAATCGCGGCGTCTTGTCTTCATAGCCTGCCCCTTCCGGCTGCTTGAGCCACGCAAGCGAAGGGTTGTCGATCGGCTCGTTGGGAAAATACCGCGTGCGGATGGCTTCAGTGTCGTCTTCCGCTCGAGGTGAAGATACGTCCATCGGATCGTCGGTAATGACTGGTTCAGAGGACATGACTACGTGGTTCAGCATTTGAACTGGGACGCCCGCGTCCTCGGCTGTTGCAGGCGCAAGGAGACCAAGAACGCGCCGCGGCGAAGAAGGCTGCGATTCATACACGTGGATGTCGTGTGGCTGTACATCCGCAAAGCTGACTTTGCGAGATGCAGAGCGAGGTGTGCTGACGCCGCTACGGAGTGCTGATCGAGTGGGAGTGACTGGTCGCGACAATGGAGTCGGCGTGGATGGCCGAGACCCCACTGGCGTAATTTGCATGTCTGCTATACCACAAGTCAGACCGACATTCTTGCACGTGTCTCCTCTTACCTTGCGATTCTGCCGCGTTTGACGCGTCGTTCTGCTGTGTGTCGACGGACAACGGTGCGTCTGCAGGCTGGTGGGAGGCTACGACGCGTCAGACGCGTCGAAGTCATGGGTGGCTGAAAACGCGTGCCTGCAGCCTGTTGTCTCGCTCTCGCGGCCTGAGCTCGTCTCAACAAGTCCCCCACACCATCGCCAAGAGTGTCGAATATCTCCGAAATAGCTCGTTGGCGCTCTTCATCGGTCATGTTCTCGACAGTCGCAGTATTCTGCTGACTGATATCCGTACGCCAGTCCTCGGCGTCGCCAGTAGCCCCCAGGGCTTTCAGTGACGACGATCCTGGTGGTATGCGGGGACCAGTGGACTGAACCACTGGTACAGACGTAGGTCTGCTCGTAGCTGCGTCGGATTTAGTCTGTCGTGCACGAGCAAACGCGCTTTGCGAGCGATGTTGCGCAACGGGAAAGCCGCGCGCCGAAGACGACTTAGACGGCGCAGAGGGGGCTACAGGAGCAGCTTTGTTGGGCTTTCGCTCAACGATGCCGCCAATGAGATTCCCAGACATCGTGGTCGAAAGCAAGAGGTGTGGCGCACACGGGCTTTTCCGAACTTCTCTTGTCCTTCTCCCACGATCTATCCAGTTTCCGAACACTCAGACTCAGCGACATATCGAGTCGCTCTTGAGCAGACTTCGAACTCGGTTAATCTTGAGGAAGTGGTCACCGCTTGCAGTAACCTGACCAGCCTGCACCGCCTTTTGCACCTGCACTTGATTCCTGCCACTGGGGTGCCTACTCTAATGCCTCGCGCCACGTGAAGCATAAGCGCAGGACTATTTACCAATACCTCCAGCAGTCCAATGATACGAGAAAGCCGCTCGGGAAACAATATGCAGCCTGCCGGCTCGACGTCGTTCCTCACATAACCGGGAAAGCTCTCCTTCAGAATGTTTGCACCCTCGTTTCCCCGCTCAAATGCCACGGTTCTGGCTATTTCCTCGGCACGATGGTGTAATCCTGTTTCGATAGGCGCTTTCGGAGGCCCTCTTCGCTGTCAGCAACCTTCGAAATTCTCGCGCTGTCTGTCTGTGTCATGGGTGTTCCGGACTTTGCCTCGTGGCGTCTTACCAGTCCTCTCCCACCGATGGCCAGCTATGTCGGGGCTCCCTCGTATGCGGCGAGTCTGGCTAGGACCTCTACTGAGGAAAAGTCGGTTGTCTCGAGCACCGGCGCACAGGCCGACGCTCGCGATCTCCCAGTGCTCGACGCTGCGGATCGCGGGGACCACGTAGAAGTACCTATCCAGTGTGTCGAATGTCTTGCGCGAGTGAGAAGAGTCCGAGTTAACACGACATCGCAGTGATCTTCATATGCCGTACGAGCATTGGATGCCGTGGACGGCTGAGCGGCCTGGCCATAACGCTTACCCGTCGACGAAGTCATCAGTCCGCGAGAGGTCCGTCATCGCTCGAAGTTAGTTTTCTTTGTATCTCAGTTGATGCATCAGGCCCGACTCTATCGCGGATGCAGGGATTCCTGAGGGTTGGATGGTTCGCTCGCAGTTGCATACCCTCGCAGAGCCACCCCACTAACGCTCACCTACACATAGATGCATATCCATCCCAATGGCTCAATATACTACGAAAAGAAGGACGACAAGATCACCTCGAACTTCGATCTGCGTCGCACTGCGCAGGAACACGACTACTTCGTGAAAAAGCTCAAGACATCGCGAGCGTACGACTATCGCCAGGACCACTGGTGGGTCAACCTTACCCGGCGAGATGGAGAGACGGGCTTCATTTGGATCGATCATACCACGATGTCTGCAAGTACGCTCAACCAGGACCCGTCCGATTTCAAGAGGGACATGGACAGAGACGATATTGTCTCCCGTACGTCTATAGCTTTCGGCACTGTCCCCTGGATTGCGGCCTGATCATACTCTGTCGCAGGACTCGAGCGGCACGGGAGGTATTGGACGTACGTCCAAGGCCATCCGAATCACTTCGGCGACCTCCCCAACAGCGCATATCGCGAGGCATATGACGCCCTATCGTGGTGCTACGCTGATCGCTTACTCTTCAAACACACGAACGCAACATTCTCGAAGGAGGACAGCAAAGATTTGCTCGAGATGCTTGACCGCATGCAAAAAGGTACGCCCGTCGCAGCTCCAGCCAGCATGAGACCTCTGACAATCTGCATACAGAACGAGGCCCCAGTCCGCTCCGCAACTGGTTCGTTGCGTCTACTCTCCGCGCAATAGTATCAGACCGCCAGGGTACACATTATGGCCAGCACGACGCGCCAAAGTATCGTCAGCGCGAAGCTGACGATATGATTGGGACTTTCGAGGATCTAGCTTGGCCGATGAAGCTGTTGTACTACGGTCTCGGCATTGTTCTATTCCTCGGAATCCCTCACACGTACTTCCGACGCATCCAAGATGTCGACCGGACGCGATTCAACGATGGCGTTAATGCAATGCGATGGAAGGCGTTCCTCCGCTCCCTCCTCAAGGAGTGGAGTGATTCCAATCTGTTGGTGCGCATGCGTTCTCGAGCCACTTGAACATGATCGTGTGCTAATGTGGCGACGAACCAGGCGACTGTGCTTATCTCGTACGCCATGCATACGTTGCGGTAGCGTGCGCTGACGTTCCTGATAGTGCAACTGTTGCATTCCTGGCTATTCCAGGTCTCGAGGACAATTCGCGTATGCTCGGATTGTTCTCTGTTCTCCTCGCGATCGGGAGCGTTCTCGTCGG
>KV426056.1:0-38497 GCA_001632375.1 Exidia glandulosa HHB12029 | reverse complement strand
TGTCACACACAGTAATACACCATACACAGCGTCGTCTCACAGTCTGCTTCTTAGGGAACTGGCGCTCGCGTGAACCAATGAGATTGCAGAAAAAATCATAAAAATCGACTATCTCGACGAGGTTCCGTCCCCTTCAATTTCAAAATGACATAATCTCTCCCATGCGGGATGGCCCGCTCCATACAAAAAAGAAAAGCCCTCAATAGAGAGCAGGTTAGCGATATAGGGACCGAGAGCGGAGTACGACGAGAACAACGTGCTGACTAAGCATACCACGACGATGGGAGAAGGAGACAGATGGACTGAGGCTGAGAGTAGACCACCTTTTATATGTCTCCTATGGTCTTGGCTCGCTGATCGCCGGCTCTGAGAACGTGGGGCCGCGCGCTTCTGACTCCGGAGTGATCTCTGTTTTGCACGCCGTCTCGTTCTCACTTGACTGAGATTTCTGGTCTCCATGAGATGCTCCTGTGGTACCTTTCAGGATGTTCCTTGCTAGGGTAGGGCTAGTAGTAGTAGCCTAGTACTCAGAAATAGCTGCAAAGTCACGGCTTGTAACCATTCAGCCCGATCATCAGGTCTTCGCGAAGCCATGCGTAATTCTACATCTGTGAAGAATCCTTCACATACCGAGAACCGCACCAGTGCTTCTTGCTGGCATGCTTACTGATCCCGTCTCGCCGCTGAGCTACCCAAGGTCTCACACTGCATGCAACTGCGGCTGGCCCTGGGTACCCACTGTGAATGAATTCTGACGGTGCAGAGCAGTGCGAGACGGGGATCAGAAAGCTGTGCTGGAGATAATTGCAGTGTTTAGTCCCTGACGAAGGCACGGCGCGGCCGCCGGTTTCCGACGCTTTGTGGGATTGCGGCTTTAGCGGCAATACAGTCCTGATATGGCTGGGGAGAACAGTTTTCCGACTATCCTTGCTACTAGTTTGTGACTAGGTATCCACGCTCAAGCTCTCAAGGACGGAGGACAGGGGAGATTCAGGTGGTGGCAAAGGCAATTGATGAGCTAAAGACTCTACAGTATGTGGATGAATGGTACAGTGGGTGATTTGATGAGCAGGCGGTAGTGGGTTGCTCTCATGGGATGATCGGGAGAGGAAGACGGGATGGGAAGGATAACGGGAAGGTAGTCCGAGAAAGAGCAGTGCATGCCCAGTTCAATTGCGAGCAACTCCGCCGTGCTGCACCAGACTATGACAAGTAAGACTACTGGTGGGAACTAGTAGAAGGACGGCTAGATGCGGGTGAATGGAGTTATCAGTAGGCGATGGATGGGGCGAGGACAAGGAGCGGGATTTGCCGCTGTTCCGGTGTGCGTCAGATGCAAGGAGCCGCATTCTCGTGCGAGAGAGGAGGCTAATTCGGAGCTTGGCCTTTCTTGAAGTTCAGTTGAGAAGAAAGTCGATATATGTGTTGAGGTCAAATATGGACCGTAATTTTGATACTTGTACATCGAAAATCTATGATTTTGCCGGTCTCAGATCCAAAATCTATATTTTTAGCGCTCCTGACGCACTCTCAGCTCTTACGCTGCACATGTAGTGCTTTAAGGCTCCCATACGCCGTGAGTAGCGAGTTACGCCCAGCGCAAAATTGGAGCGAGACGCTGGGGGATGCGAATATACCTTCGAAACGGACTTCATCCCAGTTGCTACAAAGAGTCTGGGATGTAGTTTAATACCTTATCTTTGGTATTCCATATGTATATATGCATTAAAGTCGGAAATCAACGCGACAAGGCTCACACGACGTCGCGCGGTAATGGTTCCAACTCCGCTCGGCGGGGAAAAGCGAGAACAACGGCCACTATACAGGACCGTCCAAGCGCTAGACCAGCATGAATCAGGGACTTTAGGTATATAGGCTTTATCTTCAATGATTCTAAGTGCTCGGACTGATACTATGCGACCCAGAGACGTCGTAAATGCGCAACGTACTCGAAACGTCCATGTGAATAGATACCTCCTTGTGCTGGTAAATCCCATTGAGTTAGCTTCTCTTCTCGCGCTTCTTGATGTGATGGAAGCCTGGAGCTGCGCGCTGCACAGCGTAGAGAAGCTGCATATGCGAGAGGAGGTTCGACATCCCCACCTACATACAGGGCTACCTAGTAGCTCAGACCCCCTATCCAGGCTCGGAGGCAGTATATTACCTAATCTAACACAAACTCTAGTTATGAGACGGGTGAGGAAGCAAGCGTGGCAGCCGTAGGGAGGTTCGGAGGGCGGCTCGGCAAGCGAGAGAACACCGGGAACACGTTGCGTCGCTCGCCGCTCCCCTTCCTGATGCACTGCTGATATGACTCAGAGTCTGATGCAGATTTGAATGGAGTGTGTCGTAGGATGCGCCGTGGTCTGTGCGCGATTGGAGAGGTATATAAACCAGCCCCCAGCTCGTCATTTCCAGCATCCGGCCCCGTCCCCTCCTCTCCCTCCAGTCCACCATCCGCAACGCACCATACCACGGCTATACTCGTTCAGAACTCTGACGTCGTCAGCCCCGACTCGTCGCTCTCATTGTCAATGACCTCGGGATTCCTTGTGTGCGCGCATGCTCCGCAATTTCGTCCTCATCGTGCACATCTAGTCCCGTTCCCACTGGCGCTAATTTTCATCTTTTCGTTCAGTGTCCGTTTATTTGTTGGCGAAACGAAGCTCGTTTGCCGCATGTGCACTCCCGATGCGACTCACGCTACGCTCGTGGAATTGTACCCGGTGAGTTTTTGCACCTTGTTCCGCGCTGACGGCGATGCATACGGCGTATCCGCTACTATTCAACGCTGTGCACCATCGTCGTTGTGCATGGTCAGTCTGTCTTCGTGTTTACCGCTGTGCCTCAGGCTGACGATCACGATAGGCAGGGAGTTCGGTCAAACGGGATGTCTATTGCTCATCGCGTAGGTTATGTACGTTCAGTCGCGCGAGTGCATCTGACTCCCTCGCGCTCAGCTGACGCCCGAGCTCTTGTCTCGGAGACGGAGCGAGGCTCGCACAGGTATGTCGTACCGCCATCCACGCTCCCGTTTGTCCGCCGTAAACCGCTCCGCCGCGACCGAACACGGCTGCGGTAACTGCTGAGAGGGCGCCGCTTTCTCGACTGGTGTTCTCGCCTGCAAGGGACGCCGAGCATCGCGGACGTGCTTCGGCTCCGGCGCTCCGCAACAGCGTCGTACGCGCTGGGTGAGGGTCCTACGATGGGGACTCGGTCGAGACCTTGAGTGGTGAAATCGTCGACGCCGAACGCAAAGCAGCGACTCTGTCGCCGTCGCCTGAGTTTGATTGAAAGAACGGGTGCGAGTGAGTCGAGCGCACATAGCGCGTCCCCAACGCACGCATCACGAGTCCGTCGTCGCCATCGTTTCGCGAAAGTGTGGGAAATCGTGTCGACCGCCGCCTCCAGCGCCGCCGCGGGTGAACGACGTAGCTGCACCCTGTGGAGTTGACGGCGCTCGCGATCGGTAACTCTTGCATGAACGTACACGTCAACGTAGAAGCGTCTACAATAAGGTCAGCGGCCTGACGAAGCTCGCGCGCGACAGGCCAACCCTGACGTTGTCTTGACAGTCTCGCTTGCAGTCCAAGCCTAACGAAACGATAAGTCCTTGAGTAAACGGCTCACCCCAATGCTCACCTGTGATTGATGTTGAAGATGTTTGGGTTCTGGATTTGCATGGTATGAACGAGCACGCGCGCTTTGGCCTTTCGAATCTGGTGCGAGTTTGTGTTTCGGCTTCGCGCAGTGACGACGCCGCAAGGTATGGCCTTGAAACGTGAGAAACGCATTACTAATCGCAATACTCATTAGCACCGACCGTTACGAGAGGATAGGAGGATGAGAGGCGGGTGTGTGCTTACCAGTCGGCCAAACATGGCTGCAACTCGTACGTCGTCAACCCCGAGAGCGTGGCGGTTGAAACTTCGCGTGCTTATTGCTGATACAGTATGCAATCGCCACGTGAAGTTGAGACCGGAGGCGAGGGCGCGGGACGGAGATATTCGCGGGGCGGTGGTGGGCGAGTGCAGTCCGTGCGGCATCAACGCAAGCCCGTGCGCTCTCTACACTTCTCGTGCGCGCTATATCTAACGGGATTGATCAGTACACGTGATCCTGGAGTGGGGCGCGGGAAGCGAGAAGAACGAAATTCCTCACCACTCGGTCTCCCGCCGTTTGGCCTCCACAACGCCAACCACGTACGGTACGCACTCCCAAATCTGCTCGGCATCTATTCAATACTCTCGCATTCCGTACGCGAAGTTTCGACCACAACCGAGGAGGTAACGCAAACTCGCAACATGGATCGGGTCGGTCGAGTGCAATTCGCGCAGCGCCAACGCGTACACGTGCGCGTCTGAAACTTGGCTGAGGGTTGTCTAACATATCATGTAGTCAGCACGCGAAGTGGGTAACCCGGACATCAAAGGAGTAGAGCAGTACGCACCGGCGACGCCGGGACGGCGCATTTTCAGACCGCACCATTGGTACGAGGTACGTCCTCGAAACTTTGCGTGGAGGTCTCTAACGTAGTCCAATGTAGTCCCTGAAGGTCGCGAAGGCTGGCGTAAAGCGTACGGACTTGTACGCGATGTTCGGTCCGCCGAGCTCGGCGAGCAGTTGATGTGCGTAGCGCCAGCGAGAGACGGTGGGCGCGTATAAATTCGCGTGGACGTTTCTGACGTAGTGACCAGTCAGTATTCGATTTCGGAGGAGGGTTCGGCGACATCGTAATTGCGTACTTACCACAGAGGTCGGCGGGTGAGCGTTCAGCACAACGCCGAAGACGTGCGGTGAGCGTCCAAACCTGGTCCAGAATGATAGCCTGATGTTATCAAAGTCAGTACGTGAAGTGGGAACCGCGGATGACGCGTCCAACGGGCGGTACTGACTTTGTAGTTCGCGACCGAGCACTTGTGCCGACCGCCATCGAAGCAAGGTGCGCCTTTCAAACTTCGCGTAGACGTCTCTAGACAATGCCATAGTTAGCATGTGAAGCGTCGGAGCCAGAAGGGAAACGTACGGACGTGTAGGTGTTGAGTCGTCCACCGAGCTCGGGAGGATCCCGCTGCGCGCAGCGCCAACGACAACAGGTGGGCGCGCAATACCTCGCATGAGGATTTCTGACGTTGATCACAGTTAGTATCCGGATTTTGAAGGACAGGGGCGGAGGTAGCATTTTCCCACTCACCGTTCGACTCGCGAGAGCGTCCTGACGCGCAGGGCGAATGGATAAAGGTGCGCGCTCCAAACTTCGCGCAGATGTCACTGAATAGATTGGAATTAGCCTTGCGCCGTCTCAGAGGAGTCGGACAGACGTACAACGCTGTACGCTCTGTTCGGTCCACCGAGCTCGGCGAGCACTTGATGTGCGTAGCGCCAGCCAGAGACGGTGGGCGAGTATAAATTCGCGTGAGCGTTTCTGACGTAGTGACCACTCAGTATTCGAATTCGGAGGAGGGTACGGCGAGATCACAACTGCGTACTTACCACGGCGGTCGGGCGGGTGCGCGTTCAGCACAGCGCCGAGGACGTGCGGTGAGCGTTCGAACCTGGTCACATATCATAGCCTAATGCTATCGAAGTCAGTACGTGAAGTGGGAGGCGCGGACGAGACGTCGAACGGGCTGTACTGACTTTGTAGTTCGGGACCGAGCATTTGTGCCGAACGCCATTGGAGCGAGGTGCGCCTTTCAAACTTCTCGCAAACATCGCTGAACGAGGCCATAGTCAGCACGCGACGTTGCAGAGCCATACGTGAAGCGTACGGATCTGTAGGCGTTGAGTCGTCCGCCGAGCTCGGGAGGATCCCGCCTCGCGCAGCGCCAACGACAACAGGTGGGCGCGCAATACTTCGCGTGACCATTTCTGACGTCAATAGCAGTCAGCAACCGGATTTGGAAGGACAGGGGAGGAGGTGATTGTTTGTACTCACCGTTCAACTCACGAGAGCGTCCGGACGCGCAGCGCGGATGAATGAAGGTGGGTATTCCAAACTTCGCGCAGATGTCACTGATCAGGTTAAAATTAGCCTTGCGACGTCTCAGAGGCGTCGGACAGACGTACGACGACGCTGTACGCCCTATTCGGTCCACCGAGCTCGGAAAGCCGTCCGAAATTTGCAGAGCGGATACGAAACGGGGCGTGCTTGAGATTTCGCATAAGCATTACGGACCTATGTAGTATTCAGCTAACGAGTTTGGAAGCGCCGGGACGACTGTGACAAGACTGTACTCACCGCTTGGGTCGAGACGGCGCACATTGTCCACCGCGCCGGACACGTACGGTAAGCGCTCATCTTCTCTTCGAGACAATTCTAATATGTTATGATAGTCAGCATGCAGTGTTTGGAGCGCGGGAGATGACGCTACAGAACTACACTTACGATTTCGGATCGAGACAGCGCGAATCGGCGCAGCGCCAACGCATCAAGGTGCGTACTTGCAACTTGGCGTGAACGTCGCTGGATACAATGGAATTAATCACGAGAAGCAGGAACTGAAGAAATGGTGCGTAGGTGAATGTACGCACCATTCGGTCGGCCGATTTGGCTCGAGACAGCACGAATCTGCAGCGCCGACGCAGCAAGGTGCGTACTTGAAACTTCGCGCGCACGTCACTAAATAGAATAGAATTAATCACGAGAAGCGCTGAACGAAGAAATGGTGCGTAAGGTCCTGTACGCACCATTCGGTCAGCCGATTCGGTTCCAGCGCGAATCTGCCCAGCGCCGACGCATCAAGGTGCGTACTTGAAACTTCGCGTGCACATCACCGGATAGAATAAAATTAAGCACGAGAGGTGCTGAACGAAGAAATGGTGCGTAAGGTCGTGTACGCACCATTCGGTCAGCCGAACTCGGACGGGTTTCCGAGGTGTGCAGAACGAACGCGAAACGGCGCATGCGTGGGTTCTCGGGTGACGCTTTCTGAGGTATCTATTAGTCAGATTCTGAGTTTGAGAAGGCTATAACGATGTGGAAAGAGTTGCACTCACCGGCGAAGTTTCCGGCGTCTGGAGCACCAAGTTCAATAGGTGCGTGCTTGACACTTTGCAAGGACGTTGCTGACTGATGTTACAGTCAGCTAGAGCGTCTAGAGCGCGAGGAGAGACGCGTACAGGTATGAACTCGGGGATGACGGTGAAAGCTGGGGACGACGACGGCGACGGCGAACGCAGTTCGAAACGAGCGCGCGTGAAAGTTGGCATGGTCGTTCCTGAAATCCAAAGGCGTCAGAAGACGCGATGCAGGGAGCTGGAGCGCGCGGAGAGACGCGGCAGGGTACGAACTCGTGACAACGGTGAAAGCTGGGGACGACGGCGGCGACGGGGACCGCAGTTCTAAAGGTGCGCACGTGAGACTTGGTATGGTCGTTCCTGAGGTCCAAAGACGTCAGAAGACGCGGGGCAGGGAGCTGGAGCGCGCAGAGAAACGCGTAAGGGTACGAACTCGAGATGACGGTCAGGACGCCGGCCACGGCGAACGCAGCTCGAAAGGTGCGTGCGTGAAACTTGGCATGGCGGTTCCTGAGTTCCAGAGACGTCAGAATACGCGGCTGCGACGGGGCGGGGAAAGAACTCGACGAGATAGCTTGCCTGGGCTTGAGCGCGTATGGCAATGGACGCGCAACTTGGCGCAGAACGCGAATTCAGGTCTGGGTAGGAGTTAACCAGATTGCAGGCAACGACGAGTTGCGATAGCGTACGCATTGCAGAGGTCGACGTCGACGAGCTCAGGCTCGAGGTTCGAGGTAGACACTTTGCAGGGCAAATCGAGTGGCGTGATAGGGGCACGCGCGACCAGCGCTCAGAGTGAGCTCGTCATGAACAACCCCATGCCAGAGAACGCGACCAGCAAGCGAGCAAGCACGGCGGGAGCAGGGTCAGAGCAGTGTGTCTGTCCTCGAAGAGTACATGGGACAGTGCTTGAGTTGCATGAGAAAGTGGGACAAACAGGGAGATACAGCGTTACTCTTGTCCCTTGTCCTCGATGCGCGTCACCGACACTCCCGGGCTGTGGCCCCATGTACTCGCCAGGCCACTTCGACGACGGCCCTGGGCCCTCTAATATGCGGCCATGGTCTCCAGAATATCCCCCGCCGCGGCATTCTGCAGATTTCGCTCGGTCGTATTCCCCAGTCGCTCGACACTCCCGCCGGCAACGCGAAGCCTCAGAAATTTCTGTTGAGGCTCTAGATCTGGCAGACTATGCGCAGACTCTACGACGACACGGGCCTGATCACGACCCATACCAGTTTCACGAGCCGCAGCAGCCGCGAGGGTCAGGATATCCGCCAGGGCCAGTAGCTCGCCCGTTCTCTGCTTCAGGCTCGCCACGGCAGCAGCACTACGCTCAGCATCAGCCCAACCCGTTCATATCGCCGCCGCAGTCGCCATTATCTTATTCGCATTCGCCGTCGCCGCCGGTTCGACCGTTTAGCACGCAGTCGAGGGATACATTCGCCCCGGCACCGTCATTGGTCTCCGGGGAGACTGCAACGTCGCGTTCGTCACATCGCGACGACATGTACATGTCGAATCCTCGTCATATGTCTCTGCCGCCTCCTGCAGTCGGCTTTGAGTCGTCTCCGTACGGCTACGGCAGACGTTCTGGCGCGCCGCCTCCTGTTGCGCACTCGGGCATGTTCGCTCCCGCGCCGAATCACTCCCAGCGGTCGCTTTTACACCCACAACAGCCGGACTATGCGCCGCATGCGGGTCCCGACGCGTTGAGCAGCCCGGACGACGACATCGACACGCGCAACTTCCCACGTTGGTCGCGCTCCTGGTACGACGGGAACAAGAGCAAGTCTAAACTTAAGGACCCTGGCGGTCCGCCCATCATCTTCCCGGACTTTGACGGCCGCTCGTCGTCTGCTGTACGACCCGCGTACGGCGCGCCGACGGTTTCTGGGTCGGGATCGCGCGACATCTTGCCTTGGGGTGCGCCGCTCGGCGACCCGGACGCGCCTGTGCCGGACGACATCAAGGAAGAACGGATGCGTATGCTCGAGCGCGAGTTTGGACCCAAACGCTCGCGCGTCCGCGACGAGGAGCAGCAGCCAGAAGAGGAGGAGCGCGTTATCGGTAGCGTCGACGCACGTGGGCGCCTAATTACCGCCGGCCCAAAGAAGAGACTCGCGGCTCGCATAACGGCGGCGCTCCTGGCGTTTGGCGCAGGGGCAGCAGGCATCTACGCCGCGCTGCTCATCCACCCCGACCCGCCTGCGCCTCCCGCAGGCTCGATTCCCCCAATCGTGTTGGACGTTCTGTCGGTGCTCACATTCCTCCTCCTTACCTACGTTCTGGTGTTCCGCAACTGCTGTACGCGAACGAAAGGGCCCGGTGCGGAAGGTGGTATGGGGATGGCGGGCATGCCTGGCGGGCTCATGGTGCTCCCCGTGACGCAAGGCAACGGGAAGAAACCCAAGAAGAAGAAGCATAAGAAGGGCATGCCGCAGGGCCCTGGCGACGTCCAGGTCAACCTCATCGTCGACCCGGCGGCGTTTGGGTACCAACAACCGCAGCGCTCACGGCGGCGCGGCGACTACTCTGAGCTTAGCGGTGATGGGGACGACGACTACGACGACCGGCCGGCGCCCCCGCGCAAGAGCGTGTTCCATGGCATGGCGCTTGAGCAGTCATGGTTGCGCGCCAGGACGTTCACGAAGAGGCTTATTGCATTTGACATTGTGATGATACTACTATGGGGCGGCGCGTTCGTCCTCGCGACGTTTGTGGGCAAGAACTGTCCGCCGGGCAAGTATGCTGGCTGGTACGTCGCGTTAACGCCGTCAAGTGACGTGTTTACTGATTGTCGTCTGCAGGTGCGACGCGTACAACCTTGCCCTTGCGGGTTCCTGCTTACTGGTCATTTGTTTCGGCCTTAGCGCCTTCTTCGACATCCGCGACCTGCGCATGAGCGCACAGAACCCCCGCACACGGACATGACACTGTTTCTCGTATCCGTGGCCACCTGTTCTTATTGTTTGTTGGACTATCATCTCCTGCTCACGCACTCACTGTTATCGTAACGCACTGACCTGGCCAACTCTCACGACCTTTCACGCCCATCCACTTACCCTTGGTTCCGCCTGCAACATCATTTGTGTTGTGTGTCCTCTTGCATGTTCTTTGCATCCCATGTCACACACAGTAATACATCATACACAGCGTCCCCTCACACGCGTGCGTACAGTTGTTTACTTGGCCGGGGATCCGGCGCACTTCCCCGCACGACGTCAAAACCATCCACAATCGCGTGACCGGCTATCTGAGCGGCCGCAGCGACAGCAGGCGCAAAGCGCGCCCGTGCGGCGTTCGCTCCGCACCTTCGTCTCGAATGACCACCACCAAGATGCCGCTTGCTCGAGGTGTGCTCAACTTGCCGGGTATTACCCCCCAGTCGCGCGCGTACGCACAGGAGCTCCTGGACAGAGACTTCCGAGAACACCATTGCCGCTACGGTCCCGGGTTTCACAACCATCTGCCTCAGTCAGTACGATAAAGTGCTGCCGTATGACCTTCGGCCTTGACGCTGTCTGCTCCTGCAGCTTCTTGTTGGCTGCGTACGACCTTGGCGCGCCGCCTTCTGTGCTCAATGCTATTTATGCAAAGGACGCGAAGGACCTGCGCCCGTTCGAGCTCGAGGGCTCAAACGACCTTAAAGTCGACCGGAGTAATTGGAAGACACATCTCGGGGACGACAAGTGCGTCTTCCGCTACTATATATCTCTTGTGATTCAGGCGGCTCACGTACCCGTCCAGAGCGTACGCTGCATACGTCGCATTCTTCACAAACGAGGTACAGTCAAACGGCGTTGCGGCTACTATCAAGGCTTTTGTGTTCTCTCCTTCCGCGAACGAGGGCGAGGCGAAGATGCTACTGCGTCTCATTGCCGGAGCGTACGTTCAGCAGTGGCTCGCGATCATCGTGATGCACTGACTTCGTCTCTGATCCCAGCGCTCATCCTCTCATTCAGATCGGTGTGAGTATCCTCACTTGCATGCAGTTGAATCTGTGTTCATCCAACGACCTGCCGCCATAGTACGGTCTCGAATTCGACAACGCCTCTCTCGTGATCTCTGGTCTCGCGCAGACCGCAATTCACTCGGACGTCATCCCTGAACTCTACACTGATATCCTGCGCGATCCGTCTGCTCCGTTCTTGGCGTCGTCCACTCCGTCTCTGTCCTTGTTCGCGGTATTACGCGAATTCTATGCCTCCTCCGTGCTGGTGCCCGTGATGCCGTACGACCCGGACGCGCTGCTATCCAAACGCCGCACGGACGCCTTCGGGGACGGCTCTCGCGCCGCCGAGATCGTTAAGATTGCATCTCTATGGACGCTCCCACCCTCCTCGCCCGCCGAATTCTGGGAGGAGAAACTCGAAGAGGTGCTGTGGGCTGTGATCCTCTTACTCTTCGGTACGAGCAAGCCGGGGAGGAAGTACCGCTTGGACTTCTTCGTCATGCATATGGTCACGTCGAGCATCTTCCTCCCGGCATTCTTCGATAAGGTTCTCAACGGCGGGACTGCTGAAGAAGGCGTGTACAAGGCGCAGTTGCTTCAGGCGTTCGTGAGGACGACATTCGCGTACCTCATCATGCGTGGACGGCCGCGTCTCGATGCGGCGAACATCATGCATGCTACACCATTTCCCCATCCTCCGAGTCCTACCACCCCACAGAGTCCGAAGCCGAACGACCCAACAGTACAGGAGGAAGCCGCGAACCCGTGGATGGCGATCATCGCCTCCGCCATCCACGCACCTGAGGCGCACCTGCCCAAGACGCTCCGCACCCTCGTCTACGCGTCGCAGAAGTACGGGCTTAGGCAGGTGGGCCAAGTTCCCGGTGCGCTGGACAAGGACGGCAAGGAGGTCCTTCCCGGGCTGGCGGTTGTAGATGGGAGTTTGTTCGTGCGGTGCGCAGGGGTGATGATGGACGTGCTTGGATGGGTTGATTACGGGCAGCCGGAGGGGAATTGGGATCGCAGTGCGATGGGATGGGAAGATGCATGGAAGAATGACTGAAAGTTCGAAGCTTCAAGTTTGTAGGATCTTTCCAAGTGTACTTGTCCACCCTAAATGAGCCCATTACGGTCTCTTGTACAGTTATAACACACAATGGTGATGTAGCACACTGCCAGCTTGCTCATCTCAGCCTGTTGCCTCAGAATCGTTGACCCTAGAGAACCTTCGACCCTGCACAGGCGCTTTATTGCTACTACACCGTTATCTTCGGGCACTTGGTGGATGTGCTGCGAACGTAAACTAGTACCTATATGGCTATGCTCGCGAGGGGTGCGTTGTGAGTTGATGCACACCTTTGACAGGACCTGCATATAGGTCGAAGTCTCCGCGATTGGTTTCGACCACTCAACCTCCGAATCTGAAGTCATCATTAGATGCGTGCCCGACTCCGAGCGGCGGATTGAGATCTGGAGAACGCCTCTTGGAGACCTTGCGCGTGTCGGACGTCCTTGTGGCATATGTGTGCGTAGACGTTGGTTTAGAGGATGTCAGACCGTCAAGCTCACACGTTCTGCGTCGAATTCAGTAAGATTACTGACTCACTGACTGAGACGCCGGTGTTGACGCGCTGGATGCAAGAAGACGAAGGATCGACACAATTTCGGTGCTTGACACGGTGTCTTGACGCCGACTGAATCTGATGCGAACGAAGAACTGCCCACCGCGGTCACATGCGACGGCCCGCTTGCACCATGACGAGCGTCGCGTGGCCAGCGCACGCGTGGGAGCGCGCGTCAGCCACGTCCTTCCCCGGACTTCCCAGCCCCAACTATAAAATGCAGCCCGCGAACGTCAGGACGCGGCGTGCCACCCGGAGACGCGTCTACCATGCTGTCTGCACGTACTGCAGTCGCCGCTGTTCTCGCCGCCGCCGCGTTCGCGCGCGCCGCGACGACGGAGAACCTCAACCTCGGCTCCAAGCTGCCCGCTGAGCTCTTCGACCCCCTCGTGGCCAAGAAGGTGCTCGCGATGGCCCAGTCCTCGTTCAGCCCGCCGGCGTATCCTAGCATCACCTCGACCTCTGGTGTCTGGCAGTGGGGCTCGCCCGACAACTGGATCACGGGCTTCTTCCCGAGCACGCTGTACCAGCTCGCGAAGCGCGAGTGTCTTTGTCCAGGCTCAACAGCAGTGGACGGCGCGGTACCAGACTGGCTTGAACTCGGCCGCACTTGGAGCGGCGCGATTCCTTCCCTTCACTGGCACAATGGACAGGGCCACGACGTCGGCTTCATTAGCTGGCCATTCGCCGAGGAACTTGGTTTGTGAGTCCTCCGGCGATCGTCGCCTTTGAGCTTGAGCAGGTGACAGTCAATATTGACGATGATACCGGGGATCTGCAGGTTCCCCAAGAATCAAACCGCACGCGACAACATCATCGAGTTCGCGCTCGAGTTGTCGTCCCGCTACGCCAAGGAGGTGGGCTGCACGCGTTCGTGGGACTGGTCCTCTTCCACCTCACCGACGCCGGCCACGGACTTCCTTGTCATCATCGACAACCTTATGAACCTCGAAACGCTGTTACAGGCGTATGACTTTACGAAGAACAAGACGTTTTATGACGTCGCGATTGATCACGCCGACACGACTCTGAAGAACCACTTCCGCGACGATTGGGGCTCGTGGCACGTCGTGAACTACGATCACCTGACGGGAGAAGTGAAGGAGAAATACACGCAGCAGGGGTACAGTGACGACAGGTGTGTTGCGATGCCATTCACTTGCGCCTTCGCCTCATGTGAACACACAGCACTTGGACGCGCGGAGAGGCCTGGGGTCTTCATGGATATTCAAAGCGTACGTGCAAGTGCGTGCGTAAGAACATCCTTGCTGAGGTCGTTATATATAGTGTACCAGTACACGAAGAAGCCGCGCTACCTTGACGCTGCCCGCAACATCGCAAAGTACTATTTGCGGCGTACGCCCAAAGCGTACCTTCCGTGGTAACTTGTTTCGAGCATTGCTCTACGAACCACGCTCACGCACAAGCCCAAAGGGATTTCGATGCGCCAAAGGAGCCTATGCCCCCCGCAGACGCGTCTGCGGCAATGATCGCTGCTGCCGGTTTCCAGCTTCTTGCGCAAATCGAGAAGTCGCAATGGAACGTCATAGGCGCTGCTCAATGGGATAATGCGGCACATATGGTGATTCCTGTCCATTGTTGAACCTAGAGATAGCCGGCTGACGACGGCGCTTGCGCCTGCAGCTCATCTCGCAAACCGCCAGCTACGCCTGGAACCCGTCGTGGCAGTCCGTCCTCTCCAACTCCACCAGGGATAATCATGGCATCCCGCACTCCAACAACACCGGTCTTCCGTATGCGGATTACTACTGGGTCAAGGTTCGTCTTGGTTCCAATGTCATCTTTCCGCAATGTTGACCGTTTGGTAGAACGGCAACTACCTACTGGCCTCTGGCCAGCTGAGGTGCCCGAATGGAAAGCGTGCGAGCGCCAGCCGTTGCGGTATTGACTTGACTGGCCCGACGTTCTAAGGCGATACAGTCCCGCGACTTCGCGTCCCGCTCACATTAAACGCATGCGCGCTCGCATTTGTGCATTAGATAAGTTATTACTTGGTAATATAGCCGCGTTCTCCGGTGTCATTATCGCGGTTGCCCGCCGAGCGTTCCCGTGTACATCCGTGACCCAGAGGCTTCTCAGCCTGTGGAACACCGCTCAACAGACGACGAGTTGTAGAATTCTCCGTCCGCGCCGGATCCTCAGGCCCTTGCCAGATCGAACTCCGAGTCTGTTTGTTGCATCAACACGCAAGTCCCCCGTTAACATAAATCAGGCAACTGTCTGTTTCATTGTATGTCAGTCCTCCGCCTCTGTCAGGATGCAATGCTTACGTACCCAAGGGCACGCTTTGGCTCCAGACCTGGTTATGGGCTGTGTCGAGGCACTGGCAGCGAAGAGTCCCATCGTCTGGCAACCAACACCCCCAACACGTGTCCGTATAAGCGGTTTGTCTAGCACACCGGGAACGTTGCGGTAAGAATCGTATTTACAAATGTTTATCATATGCTTACCTCCCGCACGTGAGATAGGAATCCGAGTTGTACACGCAATCGTTAAGGTCGATAGTCGCCGTTTTATTGTCCGAAGTGCAGAGTGCGGACAACGTGCTTCCCTGCAAGCTCAGGCTCGTCTGCTCACAGTTGTCGAGAAAGCTCCCTGCTGTTGCGCCGGTTGCAAGCAGCATGAAGATGATTATGCGCATGGTATGTTCGATCGCTTGGCACTTCAAGTTCAACACTGTGCGTCCTCTTATACAGCCTGTAGTTATTGTGTAGCATCAAACCATGCACCCTATTCATCGGAATCTGGTGCGGTGCACGACAGCCCCAACGTTAACAGTAACGTCCCTGACCAGCAACCACAAGCTTACCAAGCTAGGGGCCGGCGTTGATATGCCCATCAGGAGGAACAGCCCGCTGTACGTGCAAAGCTGTTCCATGGCTGATGGGCGGGTCTCCTTATGAACTGACAGCCGTCACATGCTACTGCACTCCTCGAGCGTCTTCCTCTTCGACCGCGAGTGGTAACACGGCCTCTTTACATTAGTATGTTCACATTGCCTGCAGAGTGTACAGTCCACGGCGAAGCTGGTACTTCAGTAGCGCTCGCCCTGGTGATGTCTCAGCGGGGTTTCCTCTCATATGTTATTCTCACTCGTGAGCAAACTCGTCCATTATCCTTGGGTCAAAGCTGAACATCGTCCCATAGCAACTGGGTCGGAAGCAACGCTTTACGGAATCAGCGCCGACCAGATTGGACGCGAGTTCCAGTTCGCATACGATGAAGGCGCGACAGACTTGGTCGGATACCCTGGACTAGAACTTCCCGATTGCAGCGGGAGTAACAGATTACTCGTCGCACAATTAGGCCTGAAACCCGTAGACGCGCAGTCGGACAATCTGACAATTCGGTCCGTGAAGACGTCCCAGCCCAGCGATCGTGTTTTCGTACGCCATAACGCCACTGTACTCGCTAGCCAGGACGTGTTCGGAGACGCTCCATTGACATCAATTTCGCACGCTGCCCCGATCACCTCCAGCTCTCGTACGTCCGATGAGTCTTCGATTTTACGACGGTCGATCGTGGAGCTTATACCTCATAGCGTCAGCAACTCAGACCCAACTCGCTGCGTCTATACCGTCTCATAAAAGTAATTCTGCGTCCCAACACTGTGAGTGAGGCATTGCATTTACGCAACGACTACTTCTTACCAACCTGAATTCCCGTCGCAGTTTCCGTCACTACCTCTGCTGTTCCAACAGAAACCTCGAGCCTTAAGACAGGGGGAGGGATGTCGCGGGCGACGATACTAGAGGTTGCGATGGGTGCATCCTTGCCCTTCACGCTCATCGCGGGCCTCCTTGCATGGAGTGTCTATCGCTGTCTGCGGAGGCGCAAAGCCCTGAGGCTGACGAACGAAGAGGAGCGGGTCCAACCTTTCGTCGCGCAGCCCGCTCCAGGGTCGTCCAGTCCTCCAGGTCCGAAGGCGGCCCTCACGCTCCTACTCGGGAGCACCAAGCCCGAACATCAAGAAACGGCATTCAGTTCCAGCTCCGGTATCGGGTCGAGCTCAGCAACAACGCAGCAAGGATTGCCAGTGGCAGCTTCGTCAGCTGCCATTGGAGATGCGCGGAATCTCCAAGCATTAGAAGCAGCCATGAGGCAGCGCGGCATATCCTTCGAGACCCTTGTCGCTGGCCTCAGAAGTTCTCCAGATGCTGTGGACGATGCGGATCCGGACGCACCGCCATCGTATTCCGGTCGCAGACAACCTCGTGCGGTAATGGCTGCTCAATAACAGTGTATTAGACTTCACTGGCACTGTAGGCTGTCGTTATATCATAATGTAGTTACCATAGGGCGTCTATCGCGATTCGCCATTGGAAGTGAGATTCCGCGGCAACGTCAACAGGAGTAGGGTCCGCCCATACTAGCAGACGAAAGGGGCAACGAACCCTTGCAGAGCCGGAGAATCTTTCAAGTCTGTACCAGGCCAAACTAGTCTCCGTTGCAGACTTTACGACGAAAGATGACAGTCGATCTTTCTTATGTAAGGCCAAACAGAGTCAGTTTGGCCGTGATGAGGACAACTCGTCGATCAAGTAGAAGTCAGGGAATTCCAAGGTCAGGGTGCCAGTGCAGTGTCCTTCTGGACGAAACAAGTTGTCGACACTGTGTGTCCTGCTAGATTCCAACAAGCCTGAGGACAGGCTATCCGCGCGATGTCATTGCTGTGTCACAATGGCTGTCTCCGGCAGACCCCTCGCAGGCGGTGAGGTTCCGCATCGTACGTGAGAACCATATGGAAGAGAGGGTGAGAGTGCATGCAGC
Source organism: Exidia glandulosa HHB12029 (assembly GCA_001632375.1). Classification (NCBI taxonomy): domain Eukaryota; kingdom Fungi; phylum Basidiomycota; class Agaricomycetes; order Auriculariales; family Exidiaceae; genus Exidia; species Exidia glandulosa. The sequence goes on along the minus strand of KV426056.1, from coordinate 21,109 downwards.
CGGGGCGAAATGCACAGGCAAGGATGACACTGAATCGTCATGCATGCGACAGAGACACAGCATACGGTCTCCTGCACGTGCACGGCGCTGCGAAGGCTGGGTCTCAGCCTCAAGCGTTCCAGCGAGCGTGCGCTGAACGCGCGGGGCCGAAACGTCCGAGGTTGTACATCCTGATGCTACGATCGGTCAACGTGCAAACTCGCTGAACAACCAGGGACGCACCTGAGGCTAGGACCCATGAATAAGTTAAGCAACGATCGTGGGTCTAGCATCACACGAGACGGAGGAGGGTCTGAAATAAGGTTGTATACACATGGACAGAGAGGAGACGTAGAAAACACGACGGCGCCAATGAGGCGCGACCCAGCGAGTCACAGGATCCGAGCAGCAGCACACATAGGAACGAAGGGAAGAGAAGTGGTGCTGTAGTTATACAGTAGTCACGCGGCGCGCATTTTTTTCGACATGCATAGTCTCTCACCCACCAAGCTCTCAAGCATACCATACCGCGCGTCTACTACTTGCGCCCGCCCTGCATAATCTGCTTCTGCTTCTCCTGCTCCAAGCGCTGCATCCCCGCGTCAGTTCAACACGTAAGGCAAGGCAAGTCACGCACCTGGTACAACAAGCTGACGGCCATCTGGATGTTAGACGGGGCCCCGGTAATGGTGACGAGTCGCTCGTTCGGGCCACCGCCTGCGTCGCCCGCCACGCCCGGCTCCATGATCTTGATCTGGCTCTGGCTCAGGTGGCGAATCTCGTTAATCTTGGCGCCGCCCTTCCCGATGATGCAGCCCACAAGGTCGTTCGGGATGAAGATCTGCTGCGTCTGCAGAGGACCGCCAGGCTGAGGAGGAGCAGGCGCAGGAGCACCGTACGCTCCAGGAGGAGGAGGGTATCCCATACCTGGGCCCCCTGGCCCACCAGGACCACCCGGGCCACCAGGACCGCCCGGGCCACGGTGCTGCTGATGCTGCTGCTGCTGAGGAGGAGGAAACCCGTACGGGCCAGGAGCAGGAGGACCGCCGTAAGGACCAGGTGCACCGTAAGGCCCGGGCCCGCCGCCAGGATGATGCGGTTGCGGAATGTAGGACTGATGCTGAGGCGGAGGTGCGGGGTACTGCGGGGCGGGACGGTAGCTGCTCTGGTTCATGTTGTTGTTGCCGCCGCCGTGCGTCTGCGCCTCGAGAAGAATGTTGCCAATGTAGTAGGTCGCGATGTGGATCGCGTCCGCGACACCAGCGACGCTCAGCACGCGCTCAGTACTGCCAGGAAGCATCCCTTCGCTCGCGTTCAGACGCGCCCCGGAAGCCTCCTGGATCTCCTTGATCTTCACGCCGCCTTTGCCGATGACAGAGCCCATGCGAGAGTTCGGGATGATGAATTTGATAGTGACTGCACGAGAACCAGGGACAGAAGGTTGGTCGAATGGCTCGTCGTTAATTCGACGAACGATAAGACCGAAGGCCTGGGCGTAATGTTCGATCAGGAAGAAAAGAAATGTAGGAGGGATTCCAAGTACCTTCGAGACCGCGTCGAGAGGGCCAGAAACATTGAGAATGCGTTCAGGATTGCCAGGAATGGACTCTGAGACAACGACACGAGCTCCGCTCTTCTCGCGAATTTCGTTGACGTGTGCGCCCGCCTTGCCGATGATGATGCTGGCGTCCTGCGTAACGATGAGGCATCGCATGTGGATCATGGCCGTTGGCGGGGTCGTCGCTGCAGGCTTGGTACCGCTGGACGCGGCCGCATTGGCAGCAGCAGCAGCAGCCTCGGTCGGCTTAGCTGGAAAATCGGCTGGTGTCTTGGTGGGGCTCGACGCAACAGGCGAAGTCGACTCGCCAAGCTCGTCGTCTTCGTCTACGGTTGCGAGCGAGGTTTGGGCGGGCTGCTCAGGAGCAGGCTCAGCCTTTGGGTGAGCAGCATCTGTGCCGACGTTGACTCGTTTATGATGGTGCTTGTCTGTATTAGAACCGTCAGCTTCGGCCGAGGGGGAGCGTGAGCGTTTCTTGGAGTCGATGTTGGGCATGGCGGCAGGCGTGGATAGCGCGAGGGGCTATAGGGCAGGGTGTGGGACGGTCTGGACGGGCGCGGGATGAGGGAACGAGGTCATGGGCATGGTCGCGGCGGACGGCCAGGCTTACCGTAACGAGTCGCGCGGTCGGCGAGGTCGACGACGAGGCACCAAGTCAAGATGCGGAAACTTCCACCTAAATTTTCGGCTCGTCTCGCTCCACGGTCTAGCAAGTTTCATCCCAGCGTTCCGACACCCGCGAGCTACACCCAACGTTCTGCAGCTGTTGAACTGGTTCCAGACAGGCGTATCGGCATACACTGGATCTCCAGAAGGCTGTGCTTGTCAGACACGACCAGACGCCCGCTTGCACCCTGCGTCGACACTCTCAGTGCTCTCTGAACGTCTCTGCACTCAACGCTACGACCGAAATTCTAGACACTGACTCTGATTTTTCCTCTGCGACTCCACCGGTCCACTCATGCTGAGGAAACACGCACGGCGGTCAAATTCTTCATTCTACATGCACAGGCAACCTCTCCCTGCTTCCTACCACGGAATCTCCTTCCCGAACTGGTCGATGAACTTGCCAGAGTGCTCCTTCGTAGCCCCTTCGTACACCTTGATGTGCCTCGGGACACAGTCCCCCACGTCAAACGGCGCAGCCTCTCCACCAAGGTCTGCTACCTGTCAGCTATTGCCTGGTATTCGCAATATAGACACGCACCCGTCTTGATCCAACCCGGCGAAAACGCAAACGAAATAAGATCGGGGTACGTAACCGCAATCTTCTTGGACTGCGCAAAACGTCCACTTCAGCAAATACTCCCTTAGTCACCAAAGTTATAAACGCACCAGCATATTGCTCCCCGCCTTCGCGATGGCGTACGGTGGGTTGAGCGTGCCCAAGTTCCACTCGCTGTCAACGTGGGTCATGCTGCCGACCTCGCTGGACACCGTTACGACGACCTTGCGCTCGCTCTTCTGCACGAGGGGGAGGAACGCGCGGAATACGCGGAAGGAGCCCGAGACGTGGGTCTTGAAGTGCGCCTCGAGGGAATCGGGAGTAGCAGTCTCGAAATTGATATGGTGCTCATACTGCATTTCGCGCATGAGCACGGATACCGGGTGAAGACAGTACGGAGATCAAATAGTACGTACGAAAGCTGCGTTGTTGATGAGGTAGTCGATGCCAGCGCCAGCGGGCAGTATGCCTTCCACGCTCTTGACGGCGCTCCGAACGGACGGTTCGTCGTCGACGTCCAGTGCAATTACATGCACGTTCTTGTTCGGCACCGAGGATGCAAGCTCGTTCAGCGCCTTCGCAGTCGCGGGGGACCTGCACGACGCGAACACTGTGTTCTGCGCGTTGGCAGCCAGTTGCTTTGCCAGCTCGAACCCGATGCCGCGCGAAGTGCTACATACGTTGTCGCTCGTCAGTGGACTCGGACTCGTCATTGGGAACAGCTGGGTGCACGACGTACCCAGTTATGAACCAGGTAACCATTGCAAGGGAGTAGGTGAAGATTGCAATATCCTAAGACATGAATGCAGCCTTGCTTATAAGCGCGGCCTGCGTAATCGTCACCACGTTATGTGCCTTGGACGCTGGTGGTGGTAGGATGACTCATCCTGCTTCGGGACGGCAAGCCCGCAGGTATCGGGGATATCTGTAGCCACATACGTCCAGATTCATCATTTGGACGGTTATAAATCAGGTCCATGAGTGGATCATAAAGCTCTAGGCTCCTTCTATGGATTTAAATCACATAATCGTTGACCAGACTTGCGTCGGAACGCGTAAGGACGGCATGATATTGGCAGCCGCAGGCAGTGAGAAGCACGCGGAGGCCTTGTCAGTGGACAGCTGCGGGTCGTATCGACATGCTGGCACGCATGATTCTCCTGCTGTATAGACTACCTCCGTCACCGACTTCAAGAGTTCGTCGCAGGTTCCGGTCCCCATCCACCGAAATAGCCGGTCTGCTACAGCTATGGCGGTCCACTCAACTTCACAAGCCTCGTGTCATCTCTTCACATATTCAGGGAGACACTCTGCTTGCATTGCATAGCGAGGGTGCTGGAATAATATACATCCGTTCAAATTGTACGCCACAAAATCTGTAATCGTCGGAATTCCTCGGAGGACCGGACCAAGCCCAAAAAATGCTGCGACAACACCGGTGAAGACGATGAACTTGTTTCATTTGGGACACTTCTGTGTGTCATATTGGCACTCATATAGACTACTAGTACATCGCATACCGCAGGCCTAGGCTGCACCTCCTGATGAGTACGTGGCGGCATAATCCTTAACATCCGATTCCTTCCATGGCCACTTTCCACTTTCGCTCGACGCTCTCGGTGCTTACGCTCTGAGGTTCAAGCGCTGAGAAGATCTAGGCGATATTAATCACTACAGGATCGATCATCAGTATTATTGCATGCACGCTCACGGAATGCCAGGTCCCTGCTGCACGCGGACTACTCGATCCTGAGTCGGTTTGTTCTTGTGCACAAAGCTGCGCTTGAATTCATCGCCCTACTTGTACATAAAAGTTAAAGCTTCTCTTGACGCGTTCTACCACGGTATTGCTTGGCCGAACTGGTCAATGAACTTGCCGGAGATCGCCTCAGGCTTCGTGGCTCCCTCGTACACCTTGATGTGCCTCGGGACCGCATCCACCACGTCAAACGTCGCATTTTCCGTCGCACGTTGCACTGCACACGCCTGTTGTTCGTACACTACGCCTATCCTCTACCACGGTACCTCCTGGCCGAACTGGTTGATGAACTTCCCAGAGATCTCCTTCGTTGCACCCTCGTAGACCTTGATATGCCTTGCGACTGCATCGTGAACCTCGTACGTGGCAGTCGGTCCACCAAGGTCTAGTGAGGAGTCAATGCGCTGTCCAAACATCCGCCATAGACATACCGGTCTTGATCCAACCGGGGGCGAACGCAAAGGAGATGATGTCTGGATACGTGACGGCAATCTTCTTAGACTGGTTATCGTAAAAGTTAGCACTTGTGGCTCCGTAGTGAGATGGGAGTTACGGACAAGCATATTGGTAGCAGCCTTCGCAATGGCATACGAAGGGAACCATTCGCCCAGCTTGGAGTGGTCTTCAACGTGCGCCATGCTTCCGAGCTCGCTTGATACAGTCACCACGACCTTGCGTTCGCTCGCCTGGACAAGTGGAACGAACGCGCGAAATACGCGGAAGGAGCCCGAGACATGCGTCTTGAAGTGTGCCTCAAGAGCTTCCGGCTCGGTCGTCTTCAGATGATCGTTCGCGGCCTGAATGTAGAAGGTCAGGCGCATATAAATACGAACATGGAAAAAAGTGGACCTACAAATCCAGCATTGTTGATGAGGTAGTCAATCCCTACGCCGGCGGGAAGGAGCTTCTTGACACTGTCCACGGCGTTGCGAACCGATACCTCGTCCTCCACATCAAGCGGGAGGACATGCACGTTTTTGTTCGAAGTCGCGATGTCGTTGAGCGCCGTTGCGCTGCTCGGCGACCTGCACGATGCAAAGACGGTGTTGTTGGCATTGGCAGCGGTCTGTTTGGTGAGCTCGAGGCCGATTCCGCGGGACGCGCTGCCTCGACATCAGCAATGTGCATGTAACATACCAAGTGGACGGAGGCCCACCCTGTGACAAACCAAGTCGGCATTGTGTGTGAGTTGAGCGGATGATGAAGGATGCAGAGCCGAAGTGGTGCAAATCGTCCGCTTTATATAGAGGCACGAAGCTTTCAAGGAAACATGTCGGCAACTCGGCTCTCCGTGCCTGCGTCAGCTCTCCCAGTTCTACACACATGACGAGCCTTTTCCCAGGCTGTCAGTGGCTCGAAATCGGTGCGGGGATGGTGTTACACGAAAAGGCTTACGTGACCGCGTTCAGTCGGGACTGCTTTGTCAGAATGTCCAGACCAAGATGGATTGATTGCTGCCGTCCTGCGTAACATGGGAGCCGAGTACATTCCCTGTGTAGCAGACGAAGGAGCAAATGTCCGGTCATCGGGGTACAGGTGTCAGCCATGTTAGAGGACGCCCGATGAACATGTCAGGCGAAAAACGCTCGCAGTTTTTGGTCAAGCCACTTGACATCCTCCGTGCTCTGTCCCGGCCCTGTTGTCACCGGGCGAAAAAAAAAACCCCGTTATGAGCGCACCGCACGCAGAGGGTAGAGATATTTTGGCACACACCGCCAGCCCAGTGTCCCCAGATCGATGGGAACGCCTCCATAGTACCGATTCCGGGGCGCATAAGCGACACTTCGAGTTCAGAGTCCTCGGGCCTACACACAGGTCAGCACGTCGTCAACGCAGGGATCCCGATGTTGCGCACGGAAAGTACAAGTCCGTCTTTCCGGGCAGTACGAGAGCCCTCGCCTTGATGCCCTGCATGGCCTTCGCGAAGTCGCCATCGTACGGCGCCTGGTCCGAACAGTCACCCGCCTGCCAGGTGTATATCATCACCAGCAGGTTCTCTGGGTCTTTTGGTTCATTTGTAAGCGCGAACGTGTGGAGCAAGTACTGTGCTTACCCTTGGACAGAGCCCACGCCTCCCAGAAGTGGACCATGAAGTCCTCGAGATCTTTGTAGCCGAGTGCGCTTTCGAACAGCCGCTCGCGGTAGAACGCCTGGCTGAAACCCCAGCCCGCGTATCCGCGCCCGAACGCCTTCAGTCCGACTGTTCGCTCATCGTCGCTCCACGTTCGCTGTCCGACGATGCCTTTCGCAGAGCCGATGGACGACAGGCCCTTGGCGGCCATCAGAGCAGTCTTTACGCCCTCGAGGAACACCTGGTTATGCAACGCCGTCTTCGCCGAGCCGCAGAACGGCACGATCAGGTCCATGAAGTCCGGGTACTGCGTTGCCCACTGGTACGTCTGCCCAGCGCCCATGCTCCAGCCGAGCACCGCCTTAGCGTGCTGCACGCCTAGCTCCTGCGTGACAAGCTGGTATTGCGCTCGCACGTTGTCGAAGAACGTCACTTCGGCAGGGAATTCGCCAGGGTAGTTCGAGGGCGACGAGGACTGGCCGTTCCCGAAGAGCGCCGGGATCACGATGAAGTACGAATCAGGCGAGAGCGTCTTGTCCTCCCCAATGAGCCATTCGTTGTCCGCAATGACTGCAGCGGCGGTCTCATTACCCACGCACGCCTGGAGAACGGAGAGGACGCACGGCCGGAGTACCACGTCGGATAGATGATAGCCGGAGCCGAGGGATCGCCATACGTCTTATATGCGATGAACGCGTCGTGGATGACCTTGCCCGACTTGAGTGTGAAGTGGCCTAGCTGGTAGATACTGTAGTCCATCGTTAGAGTACGAGATAAGCCGCAATTGACACCGGGGGCCTCGAGCAGGGAGTAATTTGATGCATCGGGGAAGCAATAGAGATGAGGGATGCACCACGCTCGGCATGCGCGGGGATTCACACGATGTTGCCGTCAAACGACTGAAGCGACTTCAGTTGCGAAGGTAATGCAGAGCAGAAGAATAGAGAGCAACTAGCAGGTTACAGATCTGTGCGAAATGAGCCAAGAGGAGAAGCATCAAGTTCTTCACATACCGGAATGCGCTCAAGTCTTGTTGCCTTCGTCCACGCTTTGTAGCTTCGCTCTTACCTCCACCAATTTGCGGTCACTTTCCTCCTTCTGTCGTTTTAACTGTTCAAGCTCTCCTTCGTTCCCTTCTCTATCGCGCTGGACAGGTGTAAACTGGCCAAGCGCGTCTTTCAGCTGATCCAACATGGGGACATGCGGTTCTTCCGCAACGGCGGCTGCATGTTGGTTGACGGACGAGACGAGCTTGACGCGCGTGATACCGATTTCATTGGCGGTATACTGAAAGAATGTGCAGAGGAGTGCGCCGACGAGTGATGCAGGTCCTAATGCAGCTGTCCGCCCGTCTGCAACCGCGTCAACGCGGCACGAGTTGTGGAACTGGCCAACATACTGCGTAGGACGCTAGCTAGTGTTGCTGCACCGGCGCCTGCTAGCGTGCTGTCGAGCAAGTTGTGGGTACGCATCTGGCCCCAAGTCAAAGGCGTCGACTTCGAGCCAAATTCAAGTTCGTCGCGCCTCCGCCGATACTGCGACAATGGTACCGCAGCCACGAGGGCAGGTGATATGATATATTCGCGCGCGCCGAAGAAGGCCAGCGCAACAAGGGTCGAGTTCACGCCAGCGCTGTAGGAGAATTCGCGAACGGGCAGCTTGCGCAGCCTAGCATATGTTGCGCCAGCCAGCGAGCCTCCAAGACCTGCGCAGCGTCAGAAGATGGCCTAGTGGTCGTGGTGCTCGACAGACGTGCATGAGAGAGCTGCGCCTTTTGCGAGAGTTGAATGAGCGTTCGGGTCGACCAGAGACATGTGCAGCGAATCGGAGATCCAGCGTTTCTTGGTCTTGCCCGCGATGGGCGTCGCCGACAGTCTCGAGGCCTATCTGCACACCGTCGAGTCCTATGTCGCCCAGACCGTCACCAACGTCCAGCAGGGGGGTATCCAGGACGCCGCGCAGCGCATCTGGAACGATATAACTCGCTATGGACCTCCATCTATCGACCAGCTTCCCGGCATAGGCTCGTTCTCTATCCCGCCGCCCCCGCCGCCGCCAGCGCCCCCAGCGCCGACGCTGGGCGAGATCATCGCAGAGAATAAGCTTATCTCTGCGGGGGCTGGGCTCGGCGTCGCCCTGGCGGTCGGCTACGGAATCTACGCGTACAGACGGCCGGCCGCGCAGGGCCAGCCGCACAGACCTCCGCCGCGCCGTCAGGTCGTCGTCGTGCTCGGCGCTGACGGCCCGCTAGGTCGCCAGCTCGTCGTTGATCTCGAAGCCGCAGGCTACATCGTCATTGCGTCTGTGGCGTCGCCAGATGCTGTCTTCACCACGCGAGCGGGTTATACACGTGTGCTCGTGCTCGACCCCGCGCAGACGGACGCGCTGCCTAACTTCTTGCGCAGCCTGAACGCTACGCTCTCTATCCGCTTCCCAACGAACACGCCAGGCGACCCGTACCTCCCACCGAGCTCGCCGCACCCGCCGTACATCCATGCGCTCGTTTCGCTGCTCGCTCTCGAGCAGCAGCTCCCTGCGCCGGTCGAAGCGTTGGAAGGACAGGCAGAGCATCTCCAGCGCACGTACCTGACGCCCCTCGCGGTCATCCAGGCGCTCATCCCGCTCTTGCGCACGACACCCGGCCCGGTGCCACAGCCCGCAAAGTGGTCGCGGTCCATCGTCCTGTGCACGCCTCTTCCGCCCATTTCGACACCCTATAATCTCTCCACCTCCGCGACGAATGCGGCCACGCATTCCCTGGCAGCGACACTGCGCTCGGAGCTCGCGTCCGCGGGCGTACGTGTCTTGAGCGTGCAAATGCGTGCGAGTGACGTTCGGATGACCGCCAGCGCGATGATGCACGCATGGACGGGCTCACAGCGGAACGTATATGGACCGATGTTCAGCGAGGTCATGCAAGCTGAACGGCGTGTCATGCTCGCGCTCCCGCCTACGTACACCGCATCGCTCACCGCCGGAATCATCAACGCCGTCTCTCGCGGGGCTCCACCCGCTGTACTCGCACAATCGTTCTCGGTAAAGAAGCTTTGGAGACTCGTGTGTGGGACCTGCACCAGCCAGTGGAGAGGCAGCGCGTTCACGCTCGGTTCCGGACGTAAGTCTTGCATGGCCACCAACATCGGGGGCACCCACCACCTCTGTAGGTCCGTCTGTTTGTGTGTGGCATCGCTGTGTTGCATTGTCCAGGGGTGAGGCCTTTTCTTCGACTGGGCAATGGAATGCATGTGCCACACACCTACAGAGGAACCAACAGAGGTGGTGTCTGTTGAGCCCCTACAGAGGTGGTCGGTGCCCGCGGTGCAAGATGAACGATATCTGACTTGTTCTTTCGCAGTGACGACACACGCAATGGCTCGCTCGCTTCCGTCCGTGCTGGTCGACATTCTACTCGCCGTCCCCGTCCTCTTCGCCAGCCTGCGCAACGCCGTTCTGCCCCTCCCGCCCCCGCCGGCTCCCGCACCTGGATCCACCCTCGGCCGTCCTCTCCCCCGTCCTCCTCCCGCTCCGGTTCAACGTGAGCGCAAGATGATCGAGCAGGCAGAGACGGTGATGAAGATGCCGGAGCCGATGACGGTGTCGCAGGAAGCGCTGCAGCACCATCTCGCCGAGCATGGGCAGGAGCACGACGCCGGCAGCGGCAGCGACATCGAGACGAGCTCGTTCTCTGGTACGGTGTCGGATGCGGATTTGGACTTTGAGAGTGGCGAGGATCATGACGGCGCGCAGACCGGCGCGTGGGTCAGTTTGCGCGACAGGCGTAATACCGTCCAGCCCACGGAGAAGGAGAAACCGGCCGAGGCGAAATGAGCGCCGTGTACTATCGCAGGCATCACATTGTGTAAAACACCCATCCACTCAGTCATTTTCTTCTCGCACCGCTCAGGGATGCCCCACTCAGCACTCACTCCATGTACGGCAGATGTCGATGCTGTACTTATGTACGTATGTACTAATATACTGACCCTAAACCAAAACAGATGAGATACATATCGAATGTGGGTCATTAGTCGTCGTCGTCGTCGTCGCCCGCAGGAGCTGCGTCCGGCGCGATCTTCTCGCTGAGCTGCTTGAAGAACGCAGGGAGCTGCTTCTTCGGGAATTGGAAGCTCTCCCCGAAAAAGTCCAGGACCTCCAGCACCTGAAGGATAGTGAGCTTCTACGAGTCTGTATAGCGTCAGAATAACAAAGTCGTACCTGTGGTCTCTCGCGCTCGAGATTCACCGGGGTGTAGACCCACGGCTGGTCCTCGCTCTTCACACCGTTGGCCGGAGCGAAGGTAGTGAGCTTGAAGCTCAGATCTATGCCGCCGGGACCCATGCTGATACAACAATTGTACGTCCACTCGCCCTCGCTACCAACACCGCCGACAGGGGGACCGGCACGGATGCTGGTGACGAGGACGTTCGTAATGTCCTCGTAGAACCGTACGAGCCGTTCCTGGTGCCCCGCCTCGACCCTCTGCGCTCCACCCATACCCGCGCCCCCGCGCATGGCTTTGGATGACGAGGCAGGCGTGTAAGTAGCTTTCTGTTGGCGTTCGTAGCGTAGTTCTTCTTCTGCGATCCGGACTGGAGGAACAGATTATTAGATGAGTTTGGAGGTCCTGCGATGGACGACGCACCGGCAGTCTTGAGCTCAGTGATTTGGTCGTCTCGCTCTTGTATACGCTGCTCCCGCTCCTTCACCTCCTCGGCGCGCTTTGCAAGCTCGCGCTCGACCGCTCGCCGTTCTTCCTGCGCCGCCTCGCGCGTGATGAAGTGCGGTATTGACGAGGACAAGGCCTTTCCAGTGACGGGAAGCTTGTTCGCTGCTGCCTTTGTCGCGCGGGCGAGTTGCGAGGTCAGCTCCTTTATGAGCTGTTCTTGCGCTACGAGGTTGAGGTCAGAACTACGACCACGACCAGGAGAGAACGAACGTTTCGCACGCACTTTGTATTCGCGCCTCGAACTCGATGCGCTGGTCGTCCCGCGAACGTTCGGCGTCGGTCGTGCGCAATTTGGTCAAGTCGTCGAACTGCTTCTGCAGCACCTGGACCTGGTCCTCGAGCTGCGTTGCGCATCACGTGACCGTTCTGAACACACAAATTACAGCAGACCTACGCACGTCTGCTGCTTGAGCTTCCGCCTTCTGCTTTAACTTTCGTATGCGCTCGAGTTCGCGCACGCTCGCCGTCGGCCGCGCTGGTAACGGGGCCACATCCTCATCGTGGTCGACGACCATGGCTTCAGGAAGCTCGTCTGCGCGGCCTTTGCCCTTGCCATTATGTCTACTGGGGCCGCTGCCCGAGCTCGTTGCGGGCTTCTTCAGCGGCGGCGCTCTCGACTTGGACGTGGACGGTTGTGGCGGCGTCTGCGCGCGGACAGAGTCGTCCGAGTCGTCGGCGACGATGTGGACCTCAGTGTTGCCGTCGGAGACCGATACAACCTCGTGTTCGGAGTCGTGTTCGTGCGGGTGGCCCTTCTTGCGCTTGGCGGCCATTTAGCGCTTCAGCGGGCTGGAAGTTGGGAGCGGAGAATGGTACGCGTGCTCAAACTCCGATTATTCCCTTGTTTACCTCAAACATCGACCTCGATTCTTAATGCTAGTTCTAGTTTGCGAAATCAGTTACAATTCAATTATTCGAGAGCTGCCGCGACCCTGCGCTCTACGCGCCTGGAGCTTGTCCAGGTCCTCGACCGTCCCTCGACCGTCTGCAAGGGGCATCGCCGCACGGCGTCATGGCCAGCCAGCCAGCCCTTGGGCCAAATCGCGAACGCTGATCCGATAACGCTAATGACGGTCAGGGATCCGTAGGCGCGGTCATAAACACTGACGGGCTCGAACGTAATACGATGTTTTTTTTTTTCTCGCTTCTCGCCTGATCTAACCGTAGCTCCTCTCTCTCGCCAACATCCACCTCGCTCGCATGGACTGGCTCCCGGACGAGCTCCTCCTACAATTCTTTGACGGCAGCTCCATCGCCGAACTCTGCGCACTTTCCCGCGTCTCGTCCCGCTGGCGCTCTATCGCACGCAGCCATCCAACGTTCTGGCGCAGCGTGAGCATTCGCGAGTGGGAGGTTTCGCGCGGGGCGCTCCCCACCTTCCTCCAGCGCGTCCGACAATGCCCCGAAGCGCCTCTCGACATCGATTCTGACTTCGACCGCGACGTGCCCAAAACAGTGTTAGACGCTGTGCGCGCAAACCTCCATCGTGCGACGAGCATCCGCATGAGTTCTCGTGAGGAAAACTGGCCGCTGAGCGCGTTCGACGTACCGGCGCCGCGCTTGCGGCGCCTCGAGATGAGTGCTTGCCAACGCTCTCATCATTCTCCGGCGGCGACGGCGCCCGCGACAACAACCATCTTCGCGGGCCAAGCGCCGCAGTTGCGAAGCGTCAAGTTCGCGGACCTCATCTTCTGGCTCGATCTGTCAGCAGCTGTCAAGTTTCCGGCCGTTGTCGACGTCGACGTCTCGTTCAGTTCGGCGTTCTCGAGCGATCTTCCGGCAGACATGTTCGACCGTCTCGCGCGCCTCTTCCCGCACATGCAGTCACTCGTGGTCAACATATTTGACTACGCAAAGGGCCAGCCTGCGCGCAGGTTCTACGCGTCGCCGCTCTCAGCTACAGCCAGCGAGACGTTTGCGGGTTTAAAACAGCTCGAACTGTGGAATTCGCCCGCTTGTGCAGCGACGCTATCGAAGCTGCCAGTCGAGTCGATACCGTCTATCGCGTTGTTCAACAACATCTTCAACGAGCCGGAGGTGATACGCGTACTTGTGCCTTTTGCGGGGGACGTGTGCCTGTCGTATGATCGCTGCGACTCTGGCTCTCGCAGGCTAGTTATCTCGGTGCTGGATGGGGAGCGGAAGCTGCAACGAACTCTCGAAGCGAGCGACGGGGAGAGTCTCTGCAGCGCGAGCATGATGCGTGCGAGCATGTCGCCGCGACTCGTCGCCCTGTCCATCGGCAAAGCCACCGCGTGGTACTCACTGCTTGCGGCTGTGGATTTCTTACCCGCCTTGCGTGTTCTGCGTCTTGCGTTCTCCAGGGATCAAGTCTGGTCAACGATCAAACCCGCTGGCAGCCCCGCCCTTTACGCTGGCTTTATCCGATGCCCCTCTCTACGAACATGGGTACTGGACACCGACGGAGAGGCTGTCGTATGGCCCAACGCTTTAGCGGAGAAGCTCTTCAACGCCGTCGTCTTTCCCAGGCGATGTGCTGACCTTCATTTGCACAATGTCGTGCTGCTGGACTACGGTGAAGGGACTGAGGCCCTGGAGTCAGTTGCGACTTTCGGATTCAAGGATCTCGCCGTCATTGTCGACCCGAACTCTGAAGACTGGTTCGATGGACTCGTTTAGACACACGTGATTGCATCTTGCTTAGAGCCTTAGAAGGAACCTAGAGCTGTATAATTCTCTATAGACCTAGACTACAGACATCTGCTGCAGATGGATTGAACACGGACTAACGTGGCTGAGCTCCCCAGCCTTACACGACCGCCAAGAGGGTACGTTGCGGAGCGCTTGCGCTGCTGTTACTTCTGAACAGCGAAGCAGTCAGTACTCCCGAAGTAGCAGGCGGAGGCGGATCATGACAAAGCCGCCGACACATGACGTGGTGACGATTACGCGGTCCGTGCTTATAAGCAAAGCCGTGGTGATGACTTAGAATCGCAATCTTCGCCCACTCCCATACAATGGTTGCCTGGTTCATTACTGGGTACGACGGACATCCAGCTTACCAATGCTCTGAATTCACTGACGAGCGGTAACGTATGTAGCACATCGCGCGGCATCGGGCTCGAGCTGGCGAAGCAACTCGCTGCCAATTCGCAGAACACGATATTCGCGTCGTGCAGATCTCCCGCGACTGCGAAGGCGTTGAACGAGCTAGCCTCCTCGGTGCCGAATAAGAACGTCCATGTAATTGCATTGGACGTGGAGGACGAAACTTCCGTTCGGAACGCCGTCAAGAGCGTGGAAGGCATACTCCCTGCTGGCGCTGGAATCGACTACCTCATCAACAACGCAGCTTTCGTACGTCCTCCTTACTCCACGTAGCAGCATCCGTACCCATCGGTGACCTACAGGCCGATGTCAATACTCTCGAGACTGCCACTCCCGAAAACCTCGAGTCGCACTTCAAAACTCACGTCGGGCTCCTTCCGCGTCTTCCGCGCGTTCCTCCCTCTCGTACAGAAGAGCGAGCGCAAGGTCGTCGTCACGGTGTCTAGCGAGGTCGGCAGTATCACCTACGTCGACAGCGAGTGGAACCTGGGCGGCATGAACCCGTCGTACGCCATCGCGAAGGCTGCCATTAATATGCTGGTGCGTCTACACCGTAGATCGCTGATGGATTATTTGCTGAAGGGGCATTTTGCGCAGTCCAAGAAGATCGCCGTCACATACCCCGAGCTCATCGCGTTTGCGTTCTCGCCGGGTTGGATCAAGACAGGTGCGCATCTGAAATGTGGAGAGTACTCAAGTCCTGACAAGCAATAGACCTCGGCGGGTGGAATGCGACGTTTGACGTGGCGGATGCGGTCCCGAGGCACATCAAGGTGTACGAGGGAGCCACGAAGGCGATCTCCGGCAAGTTCATTGACCAGTTCGGCAAAGAAATACCATGGTAGAAACGCGTCAAGAAGAAGCTCTAAGTTTCATGTACAAGTAAGATAAAGAATCCAACCCCAACTTTGCGCAAAAGACCAAAGTGAAATCGAAAACATAGATCTCGTGCAGCAGCGACCTGGCCATACGCGAGCCTTGATGCAATGATCATGATCTATCCTGTCGTGATTAACATCGTTCAGGTATTCTCAGCGCAAAATTACCAGAGTATAAGCATCAACTAAGAGAGCCTCGAGCGAAAGTGGTCATGGAAAGGAGCTGCCAACGAGGCAGGCGATCGGTGCGTGATGCTCAGAAAACGGTCGAGATATACTGCAAGGAGTACAACTCGAATAAGGTGGCCGCTAACGCACTGGCATCAAACTTAATAGCAGAGGATTCAGCTTGGCAACCGAAGCGGAATGACTGTAGTCACCCTCAACGTACGAGTGGTCGATCCATTTGGAATCCGGTCCTCCGAGGAATTCCGGCCGAGATTTTGTGTCCAATCCAACAACCGGATGTGCATCCTTCTAACACATGCCCAGTACGGCGCGAGGAGCTGTATCATATCCATGAGAAGAAGTGAACATGAGGTTCGTGCTCGAGTGGACCGTGCGCCGCGGTGCTGTCTCGACTCTGTCGACATGCTGGCAGAGTGAGGCAAACAGCCCGTTTCGGGATGGTGGCCTCGAATCCCCTCATCCGTAGTGCTGTTTATCGCGCACTTTGCGCCCTTATAAAGCTGAGCTTCGAGCGGGAGAGTCGCGACCCAGGTGACGTTGCAAGTGCAGAACGTTCCGCCTGTCACGATGCCGTCCGTTTCGCCCTCACCGTCGCCCTCGCCGACCATAAAACGAGATGTCGTCTACAGGCTTTTCGGTCCCATATCGCTTTCACGCCTTCTTGAAGCTCTCGATCCCGTGATGGACGACATCCTGTGGGCGATCGAAGACGCCCTCGGCGAGGAAATCTTCGAGCGAATCAAGAACGCTCAAAGGCCCTCTCGCGATCTAGTCTTCACGCTGCGAAAGCGCAAGGACGATGTCGTACTGGCGGACGACTTTCAAGCGGCTGTATTGGAGATCGAGAGTCTTCATGAGGTGCTCACTGCGACTGCGAGACAACTGCTGCCGAAGGTGAACGAGGAGGAGAGCGGAACACACGAAAATGTGACATCCCGAGGCGACGCTATCACCTTCGCTAGCATCGGACTGCAGGAGATCAAGTCTCCAGATGGTGAGAACTTCCGAGCCGGATATTTGGGACCCGACTGACGAGCCGGACGCTGCAGTACTGCGCCAGGAGATCTCGCGAGTCGAGAGAGGCAACGGCGTATCCGTCATTCTTTTCTCCAACGAGAAGTCGTACGCAGCGTTGCATGTTCCGGAGCATTGCCCTCATGAAGCCTAGATCGCCGACTTCCTCGAACTTCCATACCGGTCTACGCAAATTGGTCAGGGAGTTTCCTTCTGTCAAGTTCATGCATGCGAGCTGCGACAACTTTGAGATGGGGCTCCTTGCGCGCAGTCTCGACATCAAGTGTCCAACAACCCTGACCTTCGTCAAGGACGGGCACCGTCGCGTACGAGCCTCCATAAACTCGAAGGGTAGCAACACCTACTGATGGCACCGCAGACGCGAGGTGAAGACATCGACGAGATCAAAGACGACATTACCAACGCCCTCGCAGACCTCCGGCGCGCCAGAACCGCTCCCACCGTTCAAGACAAACGGCATCCGCGCCCACCACCAGATTGGAGCGAGCAGAAAGCGCTCGCGTTCTGGAGGATGCTGCCCAAATCCGTGCCAGGGATCCTGCTCGCCGCGCGTATGCGACGCGAGGTGCGGCCACTTCTGCTGCACACCTTGCCGCATGTACGCACGCGCGACCCTGATTCGGCCAGGATCCTCGAGAAGAGCGCTGTGAGTGGGGTGTGCGGGCATTACAGCGTCGAAGGCGAGACTATACACACCTGCCTGTGAGTACCGCTACCGGTCACGGTACAAGTTTTGATATTGAGCTGACCGCGGAACGTACTACAGGACGTGCGACGACGATAGTCCCGTGGATTATTGCGAGAAGTGCTACGACAGGGGACAGCATGTGGGCCACAGGGTCATGACGAGGCCTGCGCCTCACGGGAGGTGCTATTGCGACTGTGGCACTCTGGCCAACGGGAAGCCTTTGGGACCACAGTGTCAGAAGCACAAGCAAGAGGGAGACGTCAGTACGATGAGAGGCAGTGGAGGCGGAGGAAGCATAGGGGATATGCTCGCGGAGCTTCTCGCGAGCTCCCTTTCCACAGATTGAGCGTTGTTCGCAAAGGGTGGCGTGATGTAGATAGGAAACTTCGGAAAAGTGGGTTACTTGGTGCGAAGTCATGCGAGTTTACAACTCTTCGCAGAATTTGCGAACAGCAGGCTCCGGAATTGCACCCACGAATTTGTTCTTCAGCTCTCCGCCCCGGAAGCCAACGACGGTCGGGACGCTGGAAACCTGGAGTGCTTGCTAAGCAACGAGAAAGGAGTGATACCGATAATCCGAGACTGCAACGCGCCTGGAACTGGTGTGCGAATTGCACATGCTCGTCGATGTCGATAGTTACGAGGTCCACGTTTAGTGCAGGGTCTTCCGCGACGCGCTCAATGATCGGAGAGAGGGTTTTGCACGGACCACACCAGCTAAGGAGAGAGCATGACCAAGACCGCAAAGCAAAGCAGCCAGAGAGGGGTCCACGCACTCTGCGTAGAAGTCGACGATGACCCGTTTGTCTGTTTTGCCGCTGTCGTCAAGGACCTTGCGTAGCGTCTCCAGAAGGCGTCAGCGAAATAGACTTGGAACGACAGCTGGTGGCCGCATATGAATTAACCTCGGGCGACGCGGCGTGATAGGTCTCGAATGCGGGGCGCGACGATGAGAAGGCCCGTGCGAGTGTGGCTGGGCGCGTTCGACAAATAGCGCGGAACATTAAGACAAGGAGGCGTGCGGCTGAGTCCGGGCGCTTACCATCTCTTGTCCTCATCCTCTGGCTTTAAGCTTATCATTATCTGGATCCCGCGCGTGCGCGTGAACTCTGCTCTCAAGCACTATTACTGCCACGACTGGTCGTATCTCTTAATCTACAGTGGGTGCCGAAATTTCCTGCGTATCGCCGTGGTCTGACTATTTGCACGCAGCACTTTTGAATTGAATAATGCGCTCGCTCGCTGCATTACCTCTCCTTGCCGTTGTCGGCGTCCTCGCTGCACCGGTAAGCATCGCAAGGATTGGGGCGGTGACGTCTGGCGGCTGACTCTTCGTTTAGGCGGACATAAACCCGGCTCTGTCCAACAACTCGTTCGTCGTCTCAGTCGGCGACGGCGGCTACGCCTATACTCCCAACACCATCGTCGGCGCAAAGCCTGGTGACACCATTCTCTTCGAGTTGTTCGTAGCGCGGTTTCTCGTCCTGTTCCGCGTCTGATTGCACTCCCTTAGCCGCAAGGGTAACCACGTTAGTTCCCCGTCGACGACCTCCTTGCTGTTACTGATCTTGGTTGAACGCCGCGTCCGTCTTGCATCCCCGTCCTTGCACCGCCCATCATGATCCCGATGCACGATGCTGGCCGCTTGATCCTGCACAGACCGTCACCCAGACGAGTTTCGCGGACCCATGTTCGCCCTTCATCAATGCCACGACCAACACCAAAGGCTTCGACACCGGCTTCATGCCGTTCACGGAAGGCAGTAACGAGTTACCGTTCTTCCAGCTGAAGATCATGTCGGTGAGTCTGCGTCGCCTCGGCCGCAATTCGCGTTGAATGGTCTGCTCATCGGTCACTTTCGTTGCTTTCATTTCGCCTTTGCCACGATTCAACGATGACGCCGAACAGACCGAGCCGATATGGATCGCGTGCCTGCAGGCAAAGTGCGTCTGGCTGCTTTGAAATGTAATTGGTGGCCGTCTGACTGTCGCTGCAGCCACTGTCAATCGGGGATGGTTATGGCGGTACGAATCCCGATCGTGCAGCTGCAACAAAGTAATCGGCGTGTCTGACGGTTGCCCCTTCGTTGACTAGATTAACCCCACGGCGGACAAGACGTTTGAACAGTTCAGGGTGCGCATTTTCCTACCACGCCGTCCTCTTTGCTTACACACGTCATAGGATGCTGCACAGGGCAAGACTGGCACAAGTAGCGCGCTGGCCCGCGTCGCCACTTCTTCAGGATGGCCTGCCCTTGCAGGGCTGGGCGCGATGCTGATGCTTCTCGCATGATCTCTCTTTGGGCTTCTGGCTTCCCGGTCTCGCTCTCACTCGCTGTGGAATTTCTCGCTATTGCTGTAGATGATGTAGATACGACACTGACGGACACTTTATATTTGCATGGTTACACGTTTCTACTTGCACGCTCGTTTCGTTCGTACTGACAGGATTCAGTATGTAGCTCTAGGTACTCACTATGCCAAATTCATCGGTGGCGCATGTCATCAGTGTTCAGTACTTTCAGTATCCTGTTAGGCCTATATTCACATGCACAGCGCCTGAGTCGTGCATATGCAAGTCCTCTGCATTCGCTGTCCAGATGATCGGACAGAGCGTAATCCCGGGTGAAATTTCATCTGTAACGACGGCCTAGAGCCGAAATCCGACATAGAGAACCGCACTGTAGAAAGGGAGAACGTACCGCTGAACCTTTGTCATATAGAGCTTCCTGCAGCTTTCTCAATAGCGTTGCTTGCAGCTTCAAGACGTCACCCGCCGCTCGGGATATGCAGCCGGTTTGTCCGTGAGAAGATCAAATATTACGATCTTTGATCCACGTCGCGTGGGCGTCAGCGACAGCCGCCACTCCGGCGCGCGTTTGTCTGGCATCTGCATGACAATATCATTATCCCAGACGCTCACGCTCTTCCCTCTACCACCACCAGCCCCCGCCAGCCCAGCATGACGCTCGTCGCGACCGCGCTCGGCTTGACGAAGCTCGACGAGTACCTGCCGACGCTGCTTATGAGCTCGGGGTTCTTCCTCGTCATACAGCTTATAACGCATGCGTTCGGTGCGCGGCCGAACGTCGCTGGGCGCATCGTCAGTATGATACACGGTGCGCACCCGTCCTTGCCCAAGCGTGGACGAAACCTGACGCGGCACCAGCGCTGGTCATCCTGCCGCTCGCGTACTCGGCCATGCAGGCTGAGAAGTTGAACGCGGATCCTGCGTTTGGATGGGACCCGCGCGCGGGCCTCACATTCGCTGTGTGCTGTGGGTGCGTACGCAGCCTTGGACCCCGACGCTGAATACTGGCCTGACAACTTCCCGGCCCGCAGATAGTACGTACAACGCTTCGCGCAGCGCTCCGTGCTGACCCCACTGGCCAGCTTCCTGTGGGATATTATGCACACGACGGTATGGTTCGGTGGGATGGGCTTTGTCGCGCATGGTTCGTGTCCATCAGTTCTCGAACGCGACTTACGGCCCAGTCTGACGGAAACGCGTCGGCAGCCGTCGCATGCTTTTCGGTCTACATGTTTGGCTTCGTACGCACATTGCATCTGCCCCTCTGTCATTCTGAGCGTCGTCTCTAGACGCCGTTCCTCGCGTACTTCGGCGCGCGCTGTCTCATGTTTGAGGCGAGCACGCCGTTCTTGAACATACATTGGTACGTAGTCCCGTGGGAATGTGCATGCGGCGATGCTCAACATATTGCTAGGTATCTACTCAAGACCGGACGCTCAGGAGGAAAGCTTGCCATGATTAATGGCGTCCTCCTCCTCACGACGTTCTTCTTCTGCCGCCTCGTGTACGGGACCTATGTCGTACGTTTTGGCTTTCAGGGTCTTCGTCACCGATTCTGACCGACTCTCCAAGTCGTATGGCTTCTTCAAGACGATCTTCGAGCGCTGGGACGAGGTCCCTCT
>KV426055.1:108514-131046 GCA_001632375.1 Exidia glandulosa HHB12029 | reverse complement strand
GGTAACAAGGGAACTCTTCTTGGTAGGTCGACGCCGCATGGACCCAAAATACTTCTTGTGCGTTAAGAAACGCAGCAATCGGTTTCATGGGCAGTATGATACTGTGCAGGCGTATAGAACGGAGCTTTGGCGCTGTCCCGGCGAACAACTCTGATGAGAGAGGTAGTCGTAGGTGTAAGTCGGGGAGTGGTTCCGCTGCATACAGTAGCGAGAAAGTTTCGAGGAACGGTGCTGGCGAAGAGAGTGCCTTTTCGACTTGGAGGCGATACAGCGACTCCAATTTAACTTGTAGCCAGCGGCACGTGGACAGCGCCTTGGATATAAAGGGCACCACCCTCGACTCCACAAGGTCATCCTGCTGACGATAATCGATGTAAAGATCGACAGCACGAGCACGGCTGCAACGCAGCTGCATGTCTGCTAGCGCAAGCGTTCGCGGAGACGTGTTATCTATCCGGATGATACGCCAAAAGTTGGGATCGTCAAGAGCGATAATACGCCACTCGTGGCAGACACGCGCAGCCGTGAGAAGAGTCTGCACCTCTAACAGAGCCAGAGTGCGGGTGAAGAGCTCGACTGGCAGTCGCCTGATACCGCGACCATACAGGCCTGCAATCGCCATGGCGTGAAGGAAAGTGACAAGCACGGAACGAACCGGATTACGGGCCGAAAGACGCTGGACGTGGGAGTTTCGAAGTTGGATCGTTGCATGCATTACAGTACATTAGTACTAAATCTACTATAACTATACAGAGGTTACAGATATACAGGTTGTAGTGAGCGTGGTAAATGTGTCGTGAAAGTTCGTAAGCACTGCACAAGAATGGTCGCAGTGGGTCGTGATCAGCAGAGCTCAAGGGTCCTCCATCCCGTCGTGTTGTCGTCTTCGGTCGTCGCGCGATCGTCAGAAGCTTCGGCACAGAATGGGTTGCGCGCGACGAGTGGCCGCCCCGCATGCGACGAAGCATGCAATCCACGAGTAGGCGCCATCTGTACCCAGTTGACCGCCAAAGGGATCGGCGGTAAGGGGTAAGAGAGTTGGAAGCGCCTGTACGAGTAGTAGGCGGCCGCGAAGCCATGCACATAAGTCTCCCAGGGTTGGTAGAGGAAGTGAAAGTGGGGGAGTGCGGATAGGTGTTGCTGCGAAGCAGCCTTCAGGGCTACCGGAGCCCTGGGCGACGGCCTGCGATGTACTGCTTTGGCCTTGGCCGGTGTCGGATCGCACAATTGCCGCGTGCGATCCATCGCTTGACTGCGACTGCGAGAAGACGATAGGAGGGGAGGACGACTCGAGGAAAGACATGATGGAGGTTGACCTGTGTAGCTGCTGCTGGAGGGTGTTGTGGATAGCGAGTACGGCTTATAAGCTATGAAGTTACAATAACTGGTTGTACGCGCTTTCCATGCCAACACACACTATTGTAAACCCCGTGGAAGTCTCTGGAGCTCCCAGACACGCCCGGTTCCGATCAAGGAAGCCCGTCCTCCCGCTCCTCGCCGATTGTAATCTACGTCACCAAGGGAGAACAAGCCAGTTCGCAGCTCTGCTTGAGCTTACAATACATCGCACTTCGGGGTTCGCTGTTGTAAAAGGTCGTGCCTGAGAGGTGACAGCAACGCGTCGCTTCCGCCGGAACTTCCTTCAGCCTGGGGCCAACAACACCCCCTTGTCCGGATCTGAAAACAACAATTCTCGTTTACGAAGAACAAACGTTGGTTCAGAATTAAGACACGTCGATTGAGCAGGTAGCAGTAAGAGATAGCAGTGCACGAAAGCTCGTAAGGACAGTGAAAGCAGATACAACGCAGCGAACGCATGAACTCAGTCGGCGGTCTTCGGCGCCAGACAAAGCCACGACTTGAGCCCCGTCCTGATGCGGGTTGAGAATGTCCGGAGCAGCGACACGAGCCTCCCAGCAGCTACGGGTTGGTTAGACGCGGGCACTACAGATTGTGGGTGATGAAGCTTACGCGATCGTGGCCCAGCTGGTGCGGGGGATATCGAGGATGTGCGAGAGCGCGTGTCGGAATCTCCGTCTCCCGCAACCTTGTCTTACAGCCAAACGTCAGCTTAGAATGATGCCCGTTGATGATACTCACCTTTCTCCATGCGATGCTCAATAGCGTCTTCCGGCGACAACACGTCTTCGGGCACGACAGCGGGGTCACTGCACGCCATCAGCAATGCGAGCTCGCGAGTCCTGAGAAAGGCGCACCCGTCGCGATTGGCATCGCCTTCTGGAACGAGACCTCCGGGTGCGACGTTTGCCAACCAGTTACTCGTACCAGGCTGCGCAGCCAGAATCGCCCTCATCTTACGATGCGCCCAGTCATGCTCTATCCTTGAAGTGAAAAGTTTGAGTAAGCAAGACGGCGGGTTGTAAGTGGTACACACTTGTTGAGCCGTGCGATGTGATCTATGAGCTCTCTGGGCGAGCCGATCTCGTCAGCGGTTCCCAAGTCAAGCCACAGATCCAGAGAGATGACCATGTCAGGGAAGTCCGCGGTCGGGTCGTCCTCGTCCTGCATGAGCGCGGCATTGTGTTGCGCAAGGTTGGCAGCACGAAGGTCGCCAGTCTGCGGGGCTGGTGCCTGAAAATACATTACGACATATAGCTATGCCTTTGCACGAGAGCATACCTGGTCACTTGCGACGGGTTGCGCAGCAGATGGAGCCGTATGAGGAGACGGTGCGGCGGCTTCGTCGTTGGCGTGTGGTATGGCGGCCGGCTGCGTTTGATAATCGTCGACCCTGTCACGAGGCTGGTCCCCGGGCGCGACCGCGTCCGAGACGAAGAACTCGCTCTCCAGATCGTACACGTAGGGTTCATCGGGGTCTTCGTCTTCCAAGGGGATGCGACTGGGCTCGCCGATCTGATGTTGGCGCGGTTCCGCCTGTGCGAACAGGTCTTCGGAAAGCGCTTTGTCGAGGGCCCCATGTTGTTGCCTGGAGAGTCGTATCCCAGAAGGATTGGCCGGGTAAATGCGCTGTACCCGAGCCTTGAAGACTTGCAGCGTGTGCACGTAACAGTCCGAGAACTGCGACGGCAGCGCAAGCTCGACAGGAGCTCGCGAGTTGGGGTGGGCGAGACCAGCTGCCAGCGGTACGCTCGCACCAGCGACTTCTGGAAGGCCGCGACCGACGGCAAAGAACTTCAAGGCGAGCGGGGTCACGTATCCTGGGACCCTAACATCGAAGTCGGTGTACTACGCGCAGGTTGGTCAGGCCGCAGGACCGCGAAGCACCCGATACACGCACCACATTAACGATAGCTAGAAACTTGCGCCTCGGTATCTCTGACGCGGCGGCGGTTGCTTCTGCGTCATCCAAAGGCGCTACTGACGCGACTGGGTCTAACGACACGACGACGACATCGCCAAGCTCAATCAACTCGGTCGTCATCATCGGTTCCTCCACAGCGTCCATGGCGGGCTCGAGGAACGGGCGTGAAAACGCGCCTAAGCGAACAAGGATGTGGTCAGGAAAGAAAGGCGGACGTCCGAGGATTCCTGCTCAGTGGCAGTTACGCGTGGGCCGGCGGATCTTCTGGTTGTACTTTTGCCGAACACGAAGATCTGTCAGTCACAATGGCAAGCACATGCACGTGAGCATCTGATACCAAGTTAGAACAGTTCGCGGCTTCTAATCCGCGCGCGCAGGGACAATCCTTCAAGGCGGCAACTGGTTGTCCCCGACTTGTGCTTGTACTCCTTGCCTCTCAACCTCGACTCAGCGATCATGTCTATCCCATCCAACCCCGAGTCCGAGTTGTCTTTCACTGGTCCGCCACGACTCGACAAGTCGCATGTCCCGGCATGTTTCGCCGACGGCATCTTCCCTAAAAACAGTATCGGCCAGGTTTACTGGGTCTATTGCTCGGTCCACGAGGGCATTCTCCAGGACTTGTCCGCCTATAGTGTTGCACCTCTGACGGAACGAATGGAGAGTGATCGTCGATGGCTCCGGTCAGTAGTCGACGCAGGAGATCCGACTCACTTCCTTAAGCTACGGCCCTGCATCGTCTTCACGGTATATCAGGGCGGTCAGCAAGCTGACGTTGTGACGCTGGCCACCTTCCACCAAAAACCGATCTGGAAGCTTGACCAACATATCAGGCACTATGCGGTCTCGGTCACCGGGACGTTCCCGTGGCCGCGCGATGCTCCCATTCTCCACCTGAACAACACATGGCCGGAGGCACCATGCTACGCGATTGTGACGCCGTTCCCCGTCCGCCTTTACGTGGTCCATAGCCCGTACCGCCAGGGCCGCTTTTGTCTCCGGGACGGCACCATCGAACAGCTCGCCGAATTTGTGCGCGATAAAGCCGCGGAGTACATAGCGCTTTCCCGAGAGCAGCAGGAGAAGCGCCACAATTCATATAAGGTTCGGGGCTCTCTTCTCGCGCACTCCAGCTCATAGAAACCAATCTCTTAGCCGGTGGGACGAAGTAACAGGTGGCAGGCCGAGTTCGCCCGGCTGCGTAGTAATGTGCGCGATAGTCAGTCGTATTTCGTTGGCCCCCCTCACCGTCTCCTAGGGCTGCGCTACTCAGCCGCCGCCTGGTGCCAGGACGATCACCTCGATCGGCGAAGAGGACGAGCCCGCCGGAATCATATCTGAGCAGTTGGCATCTGTGGCCCTAGACGAGCATGTGGAGACGACCGCGGTCTCATCCATCGTGCACGGTAATGCAGCGAGTTCCGCGGACAAGAAGGCCAAACCGCCGCGGCGCTCGAATCACGCGGACAAACAGCCGCCAAGGTCGCGAAAGGGCAGTTCAGTGATCCCCGCCTCGGTACGCACATACTGAACCCCAATATCGCTTGCGCACACTGACACGAAGGGAGACAGGTACAGCAAGGCCGCAACTTACGATCACGTCTTCGGTGGGGCAGCCGTGCACAGGGAGCAGCTCAGGCCCCATCGCCCGCTCAGACCGTTTGCTAGAGATTGTCGTGACAAATGAACCGTATACTGTATTGCACCAACATGGAGACAAGCGCGATTCAAACCTGAACTTGCATTGCGGCTTTGCATGCCGACGTTCCATCTGATACCGTCCTACATGGCTTCAACGAGGCAATGCGCGAATGCGCGCGGTGACGTGTTGTATAAACGATAGTGGTCGCGATAGGTACCGAGTGACGGCTGTTCAAGTCATGAGCTGGCGATACAAGCAGTCACATAACGGTAAAGGTATGTACTCTACATACCTCGTTGCTTGCGTGGCTTCTCCGTCGACTTCGGTCCATCTATGTCCGAGCGTGCTCCGGCTTCTGTGCCCGAAAGTGAGTCTTCGTGCGGAATAGTATAAAGGAGGGACTCACCATGGCCCATAGGAGCTTCTGACTCAACACTGGCAGGCGCTTCAGCTGCGCAGGGTTGTAGCGTTACGGCGCGGATGTGAGCATCGAATCAGTCGATCGCAAGAGCATGACATACGTTCTGGTACGCCTGCGTGCGCAAGCGTCTGGGAGCCTGCTTGCAGTTCTTCCAACGGAGGGTTTCCGGTCTCTGCACGGCCTTGAATGAGAAAACGCAACAGCGGGATGTTGTGCGCGCACCCGCGACATGATTAGACGAGTCGCGCGAAGGATCGGTGAGCCTGTTTTCTGAACTGATAGGAGGGACAACTGCTGCGAGAAAGAATGAGATGAAAATAGAGAAGCTCGTGGCGCTGTAGCGCACGTACTCTGTGCTATCCGATGCTCAATTGCGTCTTCCGGCTGAACCAAGTCGTCGAGCTCGTCGGTATATGAATGTTCACTAGAGAAGCGTGAGTTCCTTACTACAGACGCGAAGTATGTTTACGATTCGGGTGGCGGGACAGGTTCATTTGCGCCAGCGACACCTTCTAACCAAGCGTTGGTCTCAGGTGTCTTCGCCATTGATTTGGAAATAAAGCGGTTTGCCCACTCGCGTTCAATCCTACACTAGCGTCAGTCAGCAATACTCGGGAATGCGATCGACTCACCGTTTGAGCGCCTGGACAGTTGCGTCGAAGTCTCGAGGACTTGCTAGCTCATCCGTTGCTGACGCGCTGAGCCACATCTCGACGCTGAGTCGCATCCTCCGCGCGTCATCAGGTTGAAACAGATGAGGGAAAACATCTACGACTTCTGTCCCAGTATTCAACGGAGCGCCATCGTCGTCCTGCGGAACCACGGATCCCGTACTATCGGGCTCGTTCGTACAGCACGCCTCACGCGATGAGCCTAGCTTCGCAAACGCATCGCTGTCCTCAATGACTGCGAGACGGTAAACCCTCTTCTCCTCTCGTGCTACCTGCAAGCCCGGCACGGAGTGCTGATGGATTCGCGAGACTGTAGCGGTGACCGCCTCCAGAGTGTAAAAAAAGCAATCGTCCCATGGAAGCACCGGAGATGTCCTCAGCGGATTTCGATCAGGATCGAACATGGCGGTCGCAGGAGAAATGGGAACAGCAGCAGCATCAAAGGGCGGAGGCGGGCGTCCATGACCGGCGAGTCGAAACGATGCATTCATCCTCAGACCTCCAAGCGCGGCGGAATATTCCATGTTGATAGCCTAAAGAAGCAATGCAGCGCGGTGAGTAATGTACTCGGTGAGAGCACGCGCGTGACTCACACTGTCATACAGCGCCAAAACTCTCTTCGGTGTGAGTGTCGCCGCCTCGCGTGTAGCTTGCTCATCGTCCAGTTCGGCGACAGACGCGATCGGATCCACTTGAATAAGAACGAATGTACCGGCCTTCACGGGGTTGACCTCGTGCGTAGGATTCTCGATGACGGCCGTTGTGAACCGTCCCGTGACAGCATGCGATGCAATAGCCTCAACCGACTTGTCTGCTTCAGCAGCCGCTTCTGCTGCAGCCGCGTGAGCATGAGATATCCCTAGTACACCAGCACCCGAGGCGCACCTTGTGCATGTCTACGCTCAATCGCGTCTTCCGGGCTGATTAAACCATCGAACTCCCCAGTATAAAGAGGCTCACTGACAAACTATCAGTATACGGGCAACGCAACGCGTCTCGTGCCTCACACTCACATTTCTGCTGACGGTCCCGCTTGAGGTTCCGCATCCGGGCTGCTAATCCCATCCAACCACGCGTTCGTCTCCGGTCCCTTGGATAGAGCTGCTGCTACCACGCGGTTGGCCCATTCGCGTTCGATCCTTTAGTTGTAGTAATAGTCAATCGTCTAATTCAGCGAGATATATTCGTGACGCACTTTCTTAATTGTTTCACGATCTCGTCGAACTCGCGAGGTGTCGAAAGTTCGTCGTCAGAGGACGCCTGGAGCCACATCTCGACGCTGAGCCTCATCTGCTTTGCGTTGTCGGGACGAATAAGATGCGGAAACACATCAAGAACATCTGTGTCCTCGCTCGAATCAGAGGCGTCATCGCGGTCCACAGTAGGCGGCAGAACGTTGTCGTTATCTTCGGCAGCGCAAAGAAGTGAAGCGAACGTCCTTTCGTCGCGGATAACAGCCAGATGGTACTCCATATCGCCATCCAATTCAGGACCAACTGCAACTTGAAAGCCAGTATACGAACTAGTAGCAGACGCCTCTTGGTAGATACGAGTCACTGTCGCGCTGGCCCCTTGCAGAGTATGGATATAGCAATCATCCCAAGGCAGGACCTGGACAGTTTCAAGAGGAGCGCGACCGGTATCGTTATCAGGAGCAGCGGGGGCGATGGGAATAGCGGCAGCAGCAAATGGAGGTGCTGGTAATCCGTGACCAGCAAGACGGAATGACGCGTTCATCCGCAAGCCTCGGAGTTCTGGAGCGTATTCCATGTTTACAGGCTGTTTCAATATATATATATGCGTCAGTTACGCTTTGTGAAGAGTAAAGAGTGAAGGCGCGCGCGGGACGTACGCCGTGGTATACGGCCAGGACTTTCTTGGGTGAGAGTAAAGAGGCCTCACGAGTGGCTTGCGCATCGTCCAAGGACCTCACAGACTCGACGGGGTCGATGCGGATAAGTACGAGCACTGGTGCGCATGCAAGAAGCGGGTTGACCTCTTCGGTCGGGTGTTCGATGACGGGCATGGTGAGAGTGAGCGGAAGAGGGATCACGCGGAGTTGTGACTGACAGCTCGCGTTCGTTGTCTATCTGACAGCGTTCATCCGACCTTCGAAGTTCCGAATTCTGATGTCCACGTGAAGGCCCTTCATCTCCGCTATTGTAACTCTCAACGGTGTGTACGAATGACGATGGTATGGTGGGTGATCCGACGACTACAGTACCCACATTGCAATCTGCAGTTAGCTTGGTTCAACTTTGCTTATCTTCCCCTTCCCGGAACGCTTCGGTTGATATTGTCACGTGCGGATGCATAACTGTCGGAATCTCTGCGGATGTCCGGGCTTTGACACTAGGTTTCGGCGGTCGGCTGTCTTTTCGTCCTCTCTCGTCCGTCCGAGGTTTCCCACTCGAACGGTAGTCATCTCCCATGTTCCTCGCCGAGCGAGGATCTCGATCACGGTCGGTCAATCTTCGCTTGCACATGCACTCGCTCAGTCCGTGAATCCGGACGACGGAGAGGGGATGTTGAATATATGTAATGATAGTGCCTGTACTTTGTTATCTTACTATCCGCCCGAACGTTGGTTTCTACAATGTGTTGTACATAAGTGGCTGTCTCGAAAGCGAATGAATAACTTGAACGAGTCCCAAAAGCGATAGATGATAGCGAGTTACGCGTACTCGTCGTCACCGCCCCACGCAGCCCGAGCGATCTCGGCGCTGATAGTATGCCGATCCTTGCGCGCTGGACGATCCTTCGCAGCCGGCATCGTTCGCGGTCGTATAGGAGGTAGAGGCCGCGCCTCATCGCGCGCTTCCGACGCATAGACACTGGCAGGCGTCAAGGGTTCCTCGTACGAGACAATGCGGCGTAAGGGACTGGGCTGTGCAGGCGAGAAACGGTCGCTGCCCCAGCTGCGGGGACGAGCACCTGGAGTTGATGGGAGACGCGGTGATGATGGAGGAGAGACGATGATATGCGGCGGTGTAGCAGTTGAAGAGTCGTATGAAACTGAGCGAGTGGGAGTGGGGATAGGAGACGAGAGCGGTGTTGAGAAGTGAAGCGAAGTCCCTGAAGGTGGCTCTTCCTCTTCTTCGAGCCCTGGCAGTGGAGGTGACTTCGGCGCTGGCGGAGACCTGTGCAACGTTGACACCGTGACCGGCGTCCCCGAATGAAGATCGTACGACTTGGACGCAGCTGGGGCGGTGCGAATTCGTAACGGGGACGGCGGGGGTCGTGCACCGGCGCGGGCGCTTGCCGTCCCGGTTTTGGTCACTCGCTTATGAGAGGCGTGCACGGCGACGCGGGCAGGCCCTTTGGGAGGCGGGAGGATGTGTACCACGCCCAATATTACTACGACCGTGCTCTACAGAGTATTCAGCTATAGAGAAAAGTGTGAGCACAAGTGAAACGCACCGCGGCAGACCAGAAGAGCGCGACGAGGAGCGCGCCGAGAAGCGCGAGTGCCGGGCGCGCGTATACCATGCACATAAGCCTTCCCGCGAGTACATCCACCGCCTCGCGCGCAAAAGGGAGAAAGGCCGCGTTGAGCAGGATGGAAACGGTGAGCGCCCGAAGGTTTGAGAGAAAAGAAAGAAGGAGAGAGAGTTTGTCGGAGCTGCGGCCGCGCGTGTTTTTGGCATGTAGTACCACCGCGGCCGCCGATCGGCGAATCGAATAACGACGCGAACGCGCGTACGTACACCGCCCGGCCACGGCGCCCCCGCCCCCGAGCATCCCCTTCGGCACCGAGATACCCAACGAACGCGTCAGCGCGACTCGACTCGGGCTGAGCTGAGCTGCTGACGCTCGTGCATTGTGCCTGTCGATCCATCGTACCGATATGTCCGCTTGACTTTGGCTTGGCCGCAGTCGATAGCTCCCGGGACGTCCTTCCGCAGCGTCCATGCAAAAAGCATGTAGCCAAATCCGTATGGATTCGCAGGGTCCAGCATTCCATCAACAGGGAAGTCACCAGGGTCTACACTGAGATTATTTTATAAACCCTGACGGTCCAAGAGTGTTTGGCGTTCGCTGTCTTGAACGCGTCGAACGAGATCGATATATCTTGGAAGACTCCGCAGCAGCAATCCAACTTCAACGCACGTTGACTGCGACGTCTTGAAATTTTGACGCAGGCGCAGCAGGTCTGAAGGTTTCATCCTGCTGCGGTAGTACCCTGTATGCATTCCGAAGCAGCAGTGTATGATTTGTATTGCGCGGACGAACTATGAATATGAAACGGTGACGGCGTCTGTCCAACCCAGCTTCGAGGCAATGACGCAAACCTCGGCCCTCCACTGAATAGAAGACTATTTCTGTCGTACAGGGTCTTCACGGAGATCCCGGTACACGCAATGAATTCGTGCGCTGATGATATACAGAAATACTCCACGACGGCCAGTCTCGCATGTACTACAGCTGCGGGCATCAAGAACGTGCTCAAGCCTAGAGCCCGAGGACGCAGTGAGCATGATAGTAAACTGCCCTGTTCCAGCCGACCTTGCCAGTGCACTCAGGGAATGGAATTTATGTACTATAAGCAGCTCCGGCTCTATACATTCTCGACCCTCCACCACGACACACTCGACAGGAAGACGTTGCGGAAATTATGCACCGGCGCTGTAGATAGGAGTACCAGTCCGATGTCCGTGGAACTCCGAGAGCAGGGTCCGAATCCAGCAGTCCGGACATGAAATTGTCAGTGCTAAGAATATGTGTGCACCCTGACGGGAACGTCCGAGCGCGCTGAAGTTCTACGCTGCCAGGGGAAACCGCGTGGTCCGAAATGCTGTAAAGCCTCCGCAGCAGCATCCTGTCTCGGAGTCAGTAAGACCACTTCTACTGCGCCGTCTTCGGGATTGTAGCGCATGCGCAGCATTTGAAGTTGTGCTGCGGGCGTGTATGCAGTCATCGAAGCTCGCTCACAGTTTCAAAGGGTATGATGAAAAATGCAGGCGCGGCTTTCACAGGAGATTTCATATCGGACGGAGATCAGTGGGGCAGCGCTGGTGTGGAGCCTTTCTAGGTGCAAACCATGTTTCCGAAATGACACGATTAAGGTCCGGCCTGGAGTGGAAGACGGACCACTGCGCGAAGCTTCTACTACGTCGAGAACTGCGCATGGCACATGACTTAGAATAAGCATCCGCGATCATCCCAGCTTCGGGACTCTCGGAAATAACTCACAGCCAAGCGCCGCGTGCACTGGCCTACGAAACAACCGAGTACGGCCTCGCCGGCGCAGAAAACAACGACGGAGAGCGTTGTTGAAGAACAAGGAAAGGCAGAGTATATAATCTGGCTTCCTCCTCCAGCCGGTGCTGCTCGCATCGGATTCTACACCCGTCTCTTTGCTTCTTCGCTATGACGAGCTCGACCAACGCTCCATCCCCGAACCCTCATCACGAAAACAGATCTGTACTCCGTAAGCTCTGGAGCCAGTGGAGAGCTGAGAACAGCCGTAGCTCCGGCAGCAAACTGTCTTCAGTTCAGCCTACTCGGGAATTTGTGACGGGCATCGCACAGATCGAGAAAGAGGTTGCAGAACTCTTCAAGTCACATCGCGAGGCGAAGGACTTAGCCCTTCGGGCTACGCGCGAAGCTGCGCGCTTCTATGAGGCTGTCAAGAATCTCGACGCGCCCGGAGGAAGTACGTTATTCCTATCTCAGCGAAGCGCAGACTACACAAGCTCACAATGATGCGATCCTCAAAGACCAACCAGAAGCCATGGCTAAATTGGAGAGCTTCCAGGACCAGATGTCAAAATTTCAGACGCAGGCAGACGCACTACCCGATCTAAATATTCCAAACGGGAAGGAAACCACCAAGGTTGCACTCAAAAGAATCTTGAACGCCTTGTACAAGCATGCATGCAATTCACTATGGGGGAAGGAGCCACCCATACTTGGAGATGTCGATGAAATCATTTAGACGCCGGTGGCCAGAGATATCTCTTAAAGGAATGCAATATCAATAATGATAGAACTACAAAACCAAGAAAAAAAAAAAAAACGAGAACGATTGCACCGCAAAGGAACAAGGAGGAAAAAAGAAAGAAATGTGGCCAGAACAACAACATCAACAACAGCACGAACCATCGTACATAGATACTCAAACGCCCTCACAAGGTCCCATCTACTCGATGAGCGGCCGCCCGTCAGAGTGCTGCGACCGTGACGGACTCGAATACGCAACGACGCGCGGCGCCGTACGCGTATTCGCGGACATAGTCGCAGAATGGACGCTACTTGCCCACCGCGCAACCGGAGAATCCGACGACCCGCCCCTCGGAATCGATATCGACAAGTCGGCAGGACGGCCCCACGTATCGCGCGTCGCGACGTGCGAGGTGCCGGGCTCAACGTCGTGATCTGGGGCGAAGGTCGTCCATGGTTGCGTCGTTACGAAGTCCCACCATGACCCGGCGGGTGGCGCTTCGTCCTTCGCTTTGGGAGAAGATGCGCTCTTGATTCGACGACGACCGAATGTCCAGAGTGCGATTGCGAGGAGGATGGCAGCTAGCGCGCAGCCAAAACCGATGGCCGCTGCCGCGCCTGCAGGGAAGCGTCTGGAGAATTAATGCGAATACGGATTAGCAAACGAGTATAGGAGGATGTATTAGCCAGTCGAGATTGAGTGGTCGTCGAGAGCGCATGCGACGAGAAGGAAAGCACATGGTGTGCAATCAGAATGAGCAGCGACGAGATAAGGCGAGTGGGTGATGGAGAGGTTGGCGACAGTTGGTCTGTGCTCAAGACCACGGACGAAGGCGAAAAGGTGATAACCACTTCCAAAAACGCAGGGGGTGACAAGACGTGGCGAAGAAAGGGGTGAACGACAACTTGGATAGGGGCGGGGGACGACGTGAACGTGCACTAACCTTGGCGTTGATTCTGATGGCGCAGCATCGCCGGATTGTGATGGCGACGCCTCGGACGACTGTGACGACTGAGACGACGATGGTGCTGGGTCTTCAGGCGACTGAACAGGCGTGCTGTGTAAACAGGATGCGAGTTAGCACGGGGAACCCTGCCCGGCGATATGGACCGGACGTACGATGGCGATTGCTCGGGCGCGGTGGGAGGCTGTTCAGGCTCGGGCTCGACGTTGGAGACCTGGAAGGAGTCGATGCCTAGCAGCTCGCCCTTGGTGGGGTCGCCGTCAAATGCGATTCGTATCTTGTGGTCGCCCGGCGCGAGAATCTCGCTCGAGAAGAGCGAGGCCTGGAACCGCGCCGGGTTACTCGTGGTCGAGATGCGCGTTGCGGCGCCGTCGTCCACGGTAATCAGCGCCCCAGCACCATTCGGTAGGGTAGCGCCAAAGACGGTGACGTTTGTACCTATGGAGGGTGAGCGCGCGGTGCATGAGGCTTCGGACCCTTGCGCACCGGTGAAGGTGAACTCAAGGAACGTGTCGGGACCGCCCGTAACGTGGAGCGTATTGTCCAGGTTGATGGAACGGGTGTCGAGAAACCTATGTCGTTTCAGAACAAGTCCCGTGGCTAGAGTCGATGTGCATACCAGACGCCGAAGCAGTCCTGCGGCGATGCGCAAGACCGTACCTCCGTAGGCGAATAGACGACCTGGGCACTCGAGTCATCTACGACGAGTTGTGCTGCAGCCAGTGCTAGAAGGAAAGGAAGAAATAATGCTACTAGGAGCATAGGGAAAGTATGCTACTAGGAGCATAAAGGTGAAGGGAAGAAGGCAAGGACCGTAAACAACCGACGCACACAACTCTCTCCGCTACTTACGACAACCATCGCCGGCGCCAGCTCACTCCAACACAGGTATATGTACTCCAATGGACAGATATGCAGTAGATTTGACGGTTGTATCTACACCACTGTCAAGGTCTACAAATTGTTGACTGACAACGGCACTCGCCATGGATAATGGATTTCGCGTTGTCTTCTGCGTCACTCAGACTCTGTTCTCCGTGTACCCGGGGCATACTGCCTATGGAGGTGGGCCGAACGCGCCATCGCCCGACATAAGTTCGTTCAGGCAGCGGACCACGAAGCCGACACCACTTTTGATCTCTTCGCGGTCCTTCTCAACGCACTTGGGCAGCCAGCGACTCTCGAATCGGTCTGGGTGCCATATGAGCAGCGCCTCACGGATACGCTCCTTAGGCGACTTGCTCTGGCTGTGCGTCGGTGAGAGGATGAAGTTTGCGATGGCATCGTTGACGAGGTCCCCAGACTTGGAAGGCTGCGCAACCATCGGCCAAGGTATGTCGCGCCAGCGCAGGGGTCCTTGAGCAGCCTTGTCAGGAAGCGCAGTCCAAGCGTTGTCGTACTTCTCCCAAGCGGCAGCAACATCCTGGCTCGAAGCACTACCGGCGCCGCCGAACTTCGCAGGCGAGGCTGAAAATCCCGAGCCGAACGAGGCACAGGGTGGGGGCGAACCTGGGAAGCCTGATGTACCGCCGCCTGCGCCTGAGTATGAAGTCCTGCTGCTGCTGTTGTCCCAGGTCGCGCGGCGCGAGCGTTCGCGCTCCTTCTTGGCGTCCTCGGACCGCTTGCGCTCCTCGTACCGACTCTTGGCCTCCTTCTCCCGGCGTTCGAACTCCTGCTGTTTTGCGAAGGCCTCCTGCTCCTTCTTCTCGCGTTCGCGCTGCTCCGCCGCCTCTCGCTTCTGCCGCTCCTCCAGCTCACGGCGCTCCCGCTCGCGCTGCTTCGCCG
The DNA here is from genome assembly GCA_001632375.1 of Exidia glandulosa HHB12029. Taxonomy (NCBI): domain Eukaryota; kingdom Fungi; phylum Basidiomycota; class Agaricomycetes; order Auriculariales; family Exidiaceae; genus Exidia; species Exidia glandulosa. Next base: position 116,336 of record KV426055.1, on the reverse strand, counting down.
CCTCGTTCTTCTGGCGTAGGTCATCCTCCTTCAAGTTCATCTGACGCAAACGCTCTCTTGCCTCTTCTACCTCCTGCGTCGTTTTGCGATCATTGGACTCCATGTCCTGGCGCGTGGATCGAGTACCATCGCTAGTGGGAGTAGTGTTGCTCGGCGGGCTGAGTGCGATGCGTTCATTCACATATGGCTGGGAGTATGGCCTGTGTTCGCGTTCCAGTGGTATGGGCTGCTCCTCAGCTGTCTTGGAACTACTGGTATCATCGACGACGGCCTTGCTTGAGACTGGCGTGTGAGTCGTTGACGCCGGCGGCTTGTTGGAGCCTTCCTCGACTTCGCTATCGGTGGCATCCTCGTCAGCGTCAGACTCGACCGTTGCTTTCTGCGAGCGCGGTGCTTTGTCAGTACTTGGAGGCGGTGTTGGCTCCTTACGCGTCGGGGGTATTGATGAAGTACTTCTTGGCGAGTTAGAGGAGCTGTCTGTCCTTGCAGTCGCGGTTCGCATTGTCGAGTGAGAGTCTCTTGACTGTGAGGAAGTCCTTTCAGACGCCTGACGCTGTGCATCGCTGTTTGTTGCTGTGCTCGACGCCTTTGTGGACGATGGCGGGTCGTGCTGCGACCCGCGAGTCGCTTCTCGCGCATTATCTGCGTCCCTTCGCGCTATATATTCGATAGTGAGACGATGCACAAGGTATATCACAAGCACTCACTGTATGTAGAAGATGCCTGCTCTGATTCCCCAGTCGAAGCTGTCTTGTTGACGGACGGCACGCGTAGTTTTACCGAGGGCCCTAACCGCGGTTGGTAAGGTCGGGGTCCAGAAGACGTCGCGGCGTCGAACTTTCGATCTTTCTCTTTCTCCTCTTCGTGCTCCTTGGCGGCTTGAGGTGCCGGCCGCCATCTCTGAGGCGACGACGAGGACGCCCCGCTCTGAGTCGCCATTTGACCTGAATCACAAGAGAAAGGTACCGAGTCACTGGACAATATTGGCCGACGATAGCGAGGTCCGAGTTCGATTCCAAGACTGCTTGTGTGCCCGGTTGTTGCCTTAAGTACTGCAGTGCAGAACTCGTTGTTTTCTGTTAACTCCGGCAGTGCCTCGGCGCTAATTCAACAAGTCTTTGAACTCGTACGCACGTAGTGAGCTCAACGATCTGGTAGACGAGGTCAAAATTTGTGCGGACAGAGATAGTACAATTCGTATTATCAGGACAAGCATGGGTAGTTATACAAGCGAAAGAAAGTTACAAAGACTTCGTCCATCCATCACCAATCCAAGGTCTAGATACTCTAAAGCGTAGTGATACAGTGATGATACACATCTAATCCAGCCAATCCAGCATAAGTCTATATCTGTGAGCGTGCCCGCTCCTGCGTTCCCTACTACTTTGGCGTCGACGCGCCGAGCATGGCACCAACACCTGGCAGAACGACAGCGCGCGCGAAGTACGGGTTCTCCTCGCGCTCCTTCCTACGCACCGTCCTGCACTCTGCAACGCCAACAAGCGCGTCCCGCATCATCTCGATTAGACAGTCGCGTCCAAGACCAGGCGTGTCGACCTTATCGACCCACGGCTTCTCGTCCTCCGAGCTGACGGGAACGAGCGGTAGGAACAGGTAAACGCGGGGAGGTTGCTCGACGGGCGTGTTGGGAGGTACGGGTGGTATGGCTTGCGGACGACCGTACGGCGGCGGCGGGTACACGCACGCGCGGGGCGGAGAGAGCAGACGCGGACTCAGACGAGGGATCGCGTCGGAGGGCGACGACGGGGAGGATGGGCACAGCGAGGGAGAAGCAGATGCAAATTTGCTGAGCAGACGGGGAGGCATAGGTGGTGCGAGCGAGACGGGCGACGGAGTGGCGCGGGGGAGGAGCGCGCTGACGGAGCGCGAAGACTGCGGGCGCTGTACCGCCATGGGCTGCGAGACGTAGCGCGGCGCAGGGAGCTCGAGAGGACTGGGTAAGGGCGCGTCGACGTGTGCGGGGCGCAGACGCGGTGCAGCAGGCGTAGGCGTCGTAACAGCCCGAGCAGACGTAGACGCACCGGCGTTCTTCGCGCGCACAGACGACGGCAGCCCGATACCGATACCCAGACCCATCTGCGACTTCTTAGATGGTTGCGCGCGGGGCTGCATGTGGGACAAGTCGATGTTGGGCGGCCGGTTCGGTCGGTCGATGGATGTGTCTCTCGACGCCTTCATGACAGGGGCAGCGCGCGGCACGGGCGAGTTCTCCGGCGTCGGTGCATGCTCAAGCTGAACAATTGGAGATGCGGCGGGTACGGGCGAGTTATCTGGAGTAGGTGCGTCCGTGTTCTGACGACGCACGGAACGCCGCCGCCCCAGACCCAGGCCAAGACCAAGTCCGCGAGGGGCACGGTCCACATTCAAATTGGGCGACTTGTGCTTCGACTTGAACGCCGCCGATCGTCCGTCGAGTTCAGAATCGTAGCCCGTGTCGTCTGGAACGAAGTTGAAGCGGCGTGCTGCGCGGGGGGTATCCGGCGGCGAGAACACGTGCGGCGAGAACACGAAGGACGGCACCTGTTCTGTGGGCGGTGAAGAGGGCGGGGTGTCCGCTTCAGAAGTGCTGGTAGCAGAAGACGACGAGCTTGTGGAGAGCGGTACACCGCCGCATCCTTCGTCCGAGCTGGAGTGCGAGGAGGCTTGTCGACGCATGGCGAGCGAGGAGGACTCGGGCTTCTGCAGCTTGAGCGCGCGCGAGGTTTGCAAGTGCGCAATCTCGACAATGAGTCGGAATGCGTTGTCGGAGGGGGTCATACCGGCAAATGACCCAGGACGAGGGGAGAGGAACGACATTTTGGGTTGTAAGGTGAAGCGAAATGATTCGAGTGTAGGTGAGTTTTGGATGAAGGGCAGAGCGGTTTCTGGGAGAGTGCTTATATGGTCCGCACTCCTACACGATCGTCGGTCTGTTTCGATATGACGCCTCTGGGTTGTCGGCCAACGCTCGTCCGCCTGGAGCACGCGGTCCATGTTGAAATGCCGGGTGTGCAGCTCCACCTGATCACGTTCTTGACCGCGAAGTCGTATTATATAGGCTCCTGACTGGGTGCCCCTGCTCGCCACGCCTGTTCAAGGAGAGCTGTTGCCCCGAGAGGTTGACCAGCGAGTCCTCAAGCCAGGCGGACACCGTAGCAAGTCTCTGTAGTAGAGCAAGCGCGCGATATTCGAAGGACCACGACGTATCCTATGGTGTTCCTATGTGGTTAGATGAGAGTTTGGGTGGCTTGGCATGGTCGAGCATAATGACGCCTGGAAATGAGCGGTCTGTCAGCGTGCAATTGACGAGGTAAACGGCCATACTAGATTCCTTCCACCAGATAAATTGAAGCTTGTTCCAAGGTAACGTAATGCGCATGAGCGCACGAATTTGCCTGACTTGACGGGTTCTGGAATATGAAGACGGCCCGGCATCTCGACGTAACGTCCAGCCTTGAAGTTTCGTCAAAGAAGGGTCTGAAGGTTATTGCATCTGACGTTAGAGCAAGTGTGACACATTGACGCTGAAGGTACGTTTGAGGCTTTGACGATAAGAGACGCTTGGTTTCATTCCGCCCCGCAAACACTCGATTTTTCTCGAGCCGTTGTCGACGTGTACTCAACCGAGCACCCTTAAAGCTCCTACCTGTGGGACGAGAGTTGCCTGGGCGCCAACGTATATCTGCGACTCGGTACCAGCGTACGTTGTCATCCAGACCGTCGCCGTGGCACTAGGGTAAAGGGCAAGTAAAGGATGTCTTATATCCAGACCACTGTTGAGGCCAGAGATACATAGTTGTTCCCAGATGGTCCTGCAGTTTGAGCGTGGGAAGGCAAGATGACGGTCAAAGGCAAGTTGCTGCCGTTACGGATCCAAACTCGGGCGCCGCTTGTCACGGCAGTAAATCCAGCCTTGCCGCAAACCGTCACCGCTGCAAACCGTCATGAGCGCAGTGCGTCCGCTATCGGTGCCATATTGCGGAATGACTACTCATAGGTTTTCTTGTTCGTCATAGAACACAGCAGACCTCCCAGCAACCTCGACCTCCGAGTCGCTGCGCTTGCCAAAGCCAGCCGGTGCGTCCTCATGATACGCCTATGACGCTATGACCTTCTTACCTTCATCTAACTCTAAATGAAGCTACGTATGCCTCGGAGGCCGATCCAAGCTCTCATCCAGCGCAGCCTGAGGGAGGGTCGGGTATGGAGCCACGCAGCGCTCGCAGGCACCGCCTGACCTGTTAAAGGACCTGTCGCCGACCCGGCACCGAGAGAAGACATTCTAGAAGGTCTCTGCATAGCCGCATGGTCCTTTTGCTGCTGCTGACTGCCAATAGATCCCTACCCGCCTGAAGAGCTCGATACGGAGTTCAAGAAGAAGTACCCGCCGGACCCATTCGGGAAGGAAATGGAGCCGAACGCCCGCGTTTGGAAGGTATTCCAGGACGAGGCCAAGAAGCAAGACGACGCACTACTTGACGGTTGGAGCAAGACGCTCGATATTCTCCTCATCTTCGTGCGTCGCGCGGCCTTAACGAACCCTCCCGCTCATGCACACACAGGCTGGCTTGTTCTCCGCCGTGTCCACCGCTTTCATCATCGAGTCGTACAAGTTTCTGCAACCCGACTTCACCGAGTATACAGCTCGCGCCCTGCACGCCCTCGTGGCCGCTCGAAACGGCTCTGGCGCACTCGACCCGTCATTTCTCCTTCCTGACCCATCTGCGGTCGTCGTCTCTACCGATTCACGGTGGATCAATGGTCTCTGGCTGGCTAGCCTCTACCTTTCCCTTGCAGTCGCCCTGCTTTGCATTCTTGTCAAGCAATGGCTCGGCCAGTATCAGGCTCGAGTCTCGTCCTCTAGCACCGATCTGCGCCAGTGGGCGCGCCGCCGAATGCTTTACTATGACGGAATGCTCTCCTGGCAACTTCCCGCTTTCATCGCAACGCTCCCTCTGCTTCTTCATATGGCACTGTTCCTATTCCTGGCTGGGCTCGTCGTTCTCCTGTGGGAATTGGATCGGACGATCGCGCTTATGCTGTTCATCTCTACCTCCGCACTTGGAGGCTTCTATAGCATTGCCTTCCTACTTCCGGTCTGGTACACCAGCTGCCCGTCTGCTGTACCTCTACTGGACCAACTGTCGCGATCACGGTATGGGCTGCGTCGCGACATACGGCACATCATAAAGCGACTAACGTCACGAGACTTCATGGATTCCAACTCCATGGTCTACCTCGTTCGTAGCGGTGGAGCAGCCATGACATCTGCACTGAAATCTGCGATATCGCATGCCCAGCGCCATATGCACATATCGCGGTACTGGTATAGACTGAAACACGAGATCCTTCCTTCTCCCGAAATGCTGAAATCGATGATACTTGAGCAAAATGCTCCAGAGCTGGACGCAGCCGCCATTCAATGGACTGTTCGCGAGTGTTCGATGCCCGACGCCGTCATCGTCGCTTGCCAAGCTGCCGGCACCTTACACCCTGCATCTCGCACGGCTCAAATCTTGCGCGACCGCGGAGATACGCTTGACACAATGGCACATCTGATGCGGATGGAATATAACCGATCTCCTCACTCTCCTGCCGAAGCTCAACAGCGCGCAGCAGACGTTGCGAGGTGCCTGAGAGCTTACGCTGTGCTTTGCCAAGAGGGCCGAGACATCGTCCTAGGGCATGTCAGTCCGTGGATGAGCGGTATTTCAAGCTATGACCTCCCGATATTGAGTGCTTGTCTTCCCGAACGACTGGGTGATGATTACCCTGGGGATTCTGCACTACCACCGTCTCGCCCCGGACGCTGGGAGCAACAATCGCACCCTTCCCTTTCCCTCGGGCATGTCCAACATCTCACGTCTACAGGACTACAGATGCTGCGATGGCGTGCAGTTCCTCTGACCTCTCGACTCGCAATTATCAGCCGCCTGGACTTGACGCTGTTGACGGATGCGGACTTCGCTCATCTCGTGAGGACTACTCTTACACATGCAATAGGTTATGCGCACGAAAGACACGACCAGTGCAGTAGTGCCTGTGCTCTTGACATGTTTTGCGCATTCATGCTCCGTCCGTCTTCGCACGGTCTATGCCATACTAGTCTAGATCAATACTCGCGGTCCTTACCGGGCGCCCGCCTTCCGTCTTAACTCCGCGAACCTTATTTCGCAAACCCAATTCTGTGCCGACCATGGTGTTCCCCCTCCATATACGAGCTCAAACACGAGTGGCCTACCTCGTTACGCGTTCAGAGACGCGTCGTTGCGTGTCTAGCGAGTTTCAACGGTAAGCTTGGGATTTACCTCCGGGTACCACCGCCGAAAAGACGGGAAGTAGCTCGGTCAGATCTACAGCGAAAATTTTCGTTATTGCGGCTGCAGAAATATGGCTTGAATACAATCTAGCTTGCGCTATTTATGTAACTACAGGAGTACTTGGCCGTATTTCGAGCGAGCCGTGCGCGAACAAGGTTCAAACGGCGCTTGCCGAAGGCCGGCTCCCATCAGCCGGGGCGCGAGTTGAAGCAGACTTTACTTCAAAAATATCGACTGTCATATTTTTCGTTAAGTCTGCCGTGGGAGACAAATGCCATACCGATGAGCCAATCGTGGTTACCATTCTTCGATCGCTCGTCACGACATACAATTCATATCTCAATTCTCCTATTCCACGTGGCCATTTCCCTAACATATGGGAATTCGCCGCTTCGGGACACATTTCTTCCGCATCCTGGACCGGAAACGAGCTGACGGGTCTCTCGGAGTTTCTGTACTGGATACTCCTCTCACAACCCAGCGCACCATCACAAGCACAATGTAGGCTCAGTATGTCGGCATTCCGTTGCATCCTGGAGGCTGCGTTTGATCTACAGGACGCCAGTGTCGGTCAGGACAAGTCCTCTTTCACTGCAGCCCGCTTCTGCCTCACTCTTGACGCTGTGACGGTCCCGTTTCGTGTATCTGCAGCGGACATCCATCCTCGCGCGCCGTGGATAGATGCCGACCAATTATGTCCTGATACAGAAATGACGCTCGCCGATCTCCTTTCGAGCGGCCCTGTCACTTTGCTTTCTACGCAACATCGCTCTAGGTCACTTTGGACGCGGCTATGCGCACGCTCGTGGCGTCATCACGATGTTTACGTAATGACGCCCCTACCCGGCATGTTGTCGCATGAGCACTCCTCGGGGATGCAGTTGATCGTCACGATCTCGGCTCATCTGTGTCAGTACCGCCGACACGGTACTGCATGGGTCAACGAGCTCATCGAAGAGTTCTTCGCTTTCGACTGGAGTTTAGAAGTTGTCCGGATGACTTTTCACATCCAGAGACCTGATACAAAGCAAAAGCTTGAAGCCATTATTCAACACTGCGCGGAACTTCGTCCTGGGTGGTGGACATCGCTTCGTTTAACGGTAGAGCAACTAGCTGACGACACGGATAATGTCACGTTGAAGGAGCGTGTGCGAGAGTTCGACAAACTCTTGATCGCGAAGCGACTCCGCCCGTGCAGCAAGTGTACTCCGCGTCGTGACCAAGCTCTAGTGCTGTAAAATGCGACAATGCCTGTTACAGGGTCTCGGCATCCGACGCATGTATATATCTGCATGGTGCAATAGCAAGTATGAACAACTCGAATCGGCGAAGGTGAAATTCACATGAAGTCGGCGTGCGCACACTGCAGCGCCGCTTACATTATCAAGCGCCATGGATGTCGGCATCGGTAAGCTCGTCTACCATATCTGCGATCTGCTCGCATATCCAAATAATGCGCTGTCGGTTACGCATCGACGCGCTGCGCGCGCACTCTCGTGCAT
>KV426055.1:28458-108414 GCA_001632375.1 Exidia glandulosa HHB12029 | reverse complement strand
ATTCTTGTCAAGCAATGGCTCGGCCAGTATCAGGCTCGAGTCTCGTCCTCTAGCACCGATCTGCGCCAGTGGGCGCGCCGCCGAATGCTTTACTACAACGGGATGCTCGCCTGGCAGCTTCCTGCTTTTATCGCAACGCTCCCTTTGCTTCTTCATCTGGCACTGTTTCTGTTCCTGGCTGGGCTCGTCGTTCTCCTTTGGGGATTGGATCGGACGATCGCGCTTATGCTGTTCATCTCTACCTCCGCACTTGGAGGGTTCTATAGCATTGCCTTCCTACTTCCGGTCTGGTACACCAGCTGCCCATCTGCTGTACCTCTACTAGACCAACTGTCGCGATCACGGTATGCGCTGCGTCGCGACATACGGCATATCATAATGCGACTAACGTCACGAGACTTCATGGATTCCGACTCCATGGTCTACCTCGTTCGTAGCGGTGGAGCAGCCATGACATCTGCACTTAAATCTGCGATATCGCATGCCCAGCGCCATATGCACATATCGCGGTACTGGCATAGACTGAAACACGAGATCCTTCCTTCTCCCGAAATGCTGAAATCGATGATACTTGAGCAAAATGCTCCTGAGTTGGACGCAGCAGCCATTCAATGGACTGTTCGCGAGTGTTCGATGCCCGACCCCATCATCGTCGCTTGCCAAGCTGCCGGCACGTTACACCCTGCATCTCGCACGGCTCACATCTTGCGCGACCACGGAGATACGCTTGACACAATGGCGCGTCTGATGCAGATGGAGTACAACCGACCTCCTCACTCTCCTGACGAAGCTCAACAGAGCGCAGCGGGCGTTGCAAGGTGCCTGAGGGCTTACGCTGTGCTTTGCCCAGAGGGAGAAGACGTCGTCCTGGGGCATGTCAGTCCGTGGATGAGGGGTATTTCAAGCTATGAACTCCCGATATTGAGTGCTTGTCTTCCCGAACGAATGGGTGATGATTACCCTGGGGATTCCGCACTACTACCGTCTCGCTCCGGACGCTGGGAGCAACAATCGCACCCCTCCCTTTCCCTCGGGCATGTCCAACATCTCACATCTACAGGACTACAGATGCTGCGATGGCGCGCAGTTCCTCTGACCTCTCGACTCGCGATTATCAGCCGCCTGGACTTGACGCTCTTGATGGATGCGGACTTCGCTCATCTCGTGAGGACTACTCTACCTCATGCAATATGCTACACGCATGAGGACCATGACAAGTGCAGTAGTGCCTGTGCTCTTGACATGTTTTGCGCATTCATGCTCCGTCCGTCTTCGCACGGCCTAAGCCATACCGATGAGCCAATCGTGGTTACCATTCTTCGATCGCTCGTCACGACATATTCATATCCCAATTCTCCTATTCCACGTGGCCATTTCCCTAACATATGGGAATTCGCCGCTTCGGGACACATTTTTTCCGCATCCTGGACCGGGAACGAGCTGGCGGGTTTCTCGGAGTTTCTGTACGGGATACTCGATTCACATCCCAGTGCACCATCACAGGCACAATGTAGGCTCATTATGTCGGCATTACGTTGCATCCTGGAGGCTGCGTTTGATCTACAGGACGCCAGTGCCGGTCAGAACGAGTCCTCTTTCGCTGCAGCCCGCATCGGCCCCACTCTTGACGCTGTTACGGTTGCGTTTTGTATATCTGCAACGGACATCCATCCTCGCGCGCCATGGATAGAGGCCGACCAACCCTGTCCTGATACAGAAACGACGCTCGCTGCTCTCGTTTCGAGCGGCCCTATCACTTTACTTTCGACGGAACATCGCTCTAGGTCACTTTGGACACGGCTATGCGCACGCTCGTGGCGTCATCACGTTCTTTACGCAATGACGACCCTACCCGGCATGTTGTCGCGTGAGCACTCCTCGGGGATGGAGTTAATCGTTACGATCTCGGCTCATCTGTGTCAGTACCGCCGACACGGTACTCCATGGGTTAACGAACTCGTCAAAGAGTTCTTCGCTTTTGACTGGAGTTTAGAAGTTCTCCGGATGACTCTTCACGTCCCGAGACCTGATACAAAGCAAAAGCTTGAAGCCATTATTCAACACTGCGCGGAACTTCGTCCTGGGTGGTGGACATCACTTCGTTTAACAGTAGAGCAACTAGCTGACGACACGGATAATGTCACGTTGAAGGAGCGTGTGCGAGAGTTCGACAAACTCTTGATCGCGAAGCGACTCCGCCAGTGCAGTAAGTGTACTCCGCGTCGTGACCAATCTCTAGTCCTGTAAGATGCGACAACGCCCGATACAGAGTCTCGGCATCTGACGCATGTATATATCTGCATGGTGCAATAGCAAGTATGAACAACTCGAATCGGCGAAAGTGAAATTCACATGAAGTCGGCGTGCGCACACTGCAGCACCGCTTATCTTATCCAGCACCATGGATGTCGGCCTCTGTAAGCTCGTCTACCATATCTGCGATCTGCTCGCATATCCAAATAATGCGCTGTCGGTTACGCATCGACGCGCTGCGCGCGCACTCTCGTGCATACCGAAGCCAAGGAAAAGGCGGACGGACGCTGTCTGTCGGTGTGGTTGCCGGCGTATCCACGTCGAAGGGACGACGAACATCAAGCACAGAGTCCGGCGTGGTCGAACGGGAAGACGACCGACTCCAAAGCATGTCCTCAACGAGAGACACTGAATCCGACGAATCGAAACCGCCGATGTGAAGGGCGAAGGGCGGAAGAAAATGCGGGCGGATGAGATGCCGAACGAGCAGGTCGAGGGAGCTGACAAGCTTATGGCGTATCGTCTTGGACACGCGCAGAAGATCGAGGAGCTCTGGTAATGTGTCCATCTCCCGAGCCACGGCGCACAGGAGCTCGACTGGAAGCGCTTCGAATTTGCTGAGCATGCGACTGTGTCGTGATGGTCGCGGCGGGAGATGTATGGGCGCGAACGTGTTTTCCAGCGCTTCCTGAACTGGGAACGCGTCTGGACGAGAGAAGACCCACATCGCACCGCGTCCAACCCAGTACTCGTCCACTGCCTCGTCTCCCGCCTCGACAACTGCGCGTACCTCGTCTGGTCCGTCGAAATTGCCGAGCGGAAGCACAGCTGTCCTTCCTTGCGTCCGATCAACCTCCTCGCCGTAGTCAACGCCCGATATACCGTTGGCCGCGGGATGAGCGAGGTTCGCCTTGCGCACGACAGCCCAAAAGCGTTCGACCCAGTCATCCCTCCGTAAGACATTCTGAAGTATGCGAAAGCATCCCTCATGACCGAAGATGTGAGAGTTGGACGTTATCCAATATGCTCGATCGGTTGGCGCGTGGCGTATCTCGGCGTATGCATGTCGCGGACCTGGGACGCATGCGCGAAGAAGATGAATCGTGGATGATGAAGCAGGAAGCTGGGCGAGCGTCGACGTCGGAGCGCTTGGTGATAGGAGGTCATCGTGCGGCGCGCATAAGGCTAGCGAAGTCTGGAACAGTTCATCTTCTGGACTGAAGAGGAAAGCCTTCGGGACGCGGGACCGAGGAAGATCAAGCGCTGCCGCGAGGTCAATCTGCAACACGGTGAACACTAAATGCGGCGACCACTGGGGCAGGGAAATACCTCGAGCTGCTCTGCCACCTCGGCATTGGCGCCGCATAACTAACGAGCGCGTTGGATATCAGCGAGACGATGGTAATGTACGACGTGGACTCACAAAGCAATACACATCCGACATAAACCTCCCCGCAGATTAAACCTCGCTCGCTCACCAAGCGTACGGTACTCGCTGTACGTGCTCGTCGAGGGGTAATAAGGTAGTGTGATGAAAGGGAGAAAGAGACGGTCAAGCGACGAGCATCGCAACGAGCCGTCAACCGCTAAAATAGACAGGCGGCCGCAGAGAAGTGTGGCGGGGGTTCTCCAGTGATTGAGCGCGACGCGACAATTGTGTCTGCGTCAGACGCCGAAATTGCCCATTGTGCTCACCGAGTCCCGTGATGCTTCGAAACTTTCTCACGGATAGGCTCTCCGCGGATTCGGCGCTTAGCCTTATTCGGAACCGTGCGATAACTAAACGGCTGGGAATATAGGTATCGAAGGTAAAGCTAGAGGGTTTGCAAACATTACGCTGGGAGTCGATGTTCCGAGGGAACCAGCGGACTGATGCTCCGATTGCGTTGCGGTTGTAATCCATACAGGTTCAGTACACGTGCCGACGATCAGTATAAGACTTCAGGCGTACCCTTTCCTAGATGCTGCTCTACAGGAGGCGAGACCAGCTGACACAGCGGCCCGTTGATCTAGACCCTGACTGACAGCACTGTCCAAACATCGAGAGCTTCGGAGATGGCTCCAGATCCTTCTTTGCACCGAAACCACTTCCTCTTCATCGACTGACATCGTCATTTTTCCCATGTATCGCCATTCCTCGCAGTATGCGACGCCGCAGCCTGCGTGGAGTCCCGTTCGACAACACTGGCAACGATGGGCATTGGAACCGGTGCCAACGACATCTGTCAGATGGAAGGTCAGCCCTGCAGTGCGTCCCATGTCTCTTCGAATTCTATACGACATGCTAAATGCGACTGTACTCTCGCTCAGGATGGACAAATGCCTCGAGTGCGACGTGCATCTATACCCGCATACGTGAACAATATCAACCGCGGCACATCCTCCTTCTCGGCGTATTCGCCAGACTCTCGCCGGCGCGCTCAACTCAGGCTGGAGATGCAACAGACCGAGAGAACGTCAGAAACTCAGCGCCGGGTTGAAGCGCCTGCGACAGACGAGCCAGAGAAGCCGCTGCAGCGACGACGATACGACTGGAAGCAGCTATTCGGAAAGCAACGCCCGTTCAGCGACTCGTACTTCATAGAGTCGCTTCCCGAGACGCGCGCGAGGCGCCATAGCCTTAATTCCCCTCCGTCTTATGATGGCTCGGACAGTTCGGCTGCCGGAGCGCGTCAGCTTGTACAGCAGCGTCGAAAGTTGAGCAAGAAACCAAATGTATGACACATGTAACACAATACACTAGTACTCTGACTACGCATATCCTTCCAATCCAGCTGCTCCTTCAAAAGAACCCAAGGCGCGGAGGCTCGAACCTCGAGCTCAAGTCGCGCGCCGCATCCAAGAGCTCCCTATCCTCCGCAGATAGCATACCAATCTCTCGAGCCACGCCATTAACCGTGACATTGTCAGGCATGAAAATCTCATCCTCATCCTCGCAAACCGTGCCCGCTGCAGGCAGAGTCCCGTTTTGGAAGTACGCGCGAATGTACTTGGACGTGCAGAGCGATGTCGCCGCGAGCGAGCAATGCTATGTTCAGTATGTGAGCGAGGAGAGGGATGTGGGAGGGTGGGAAAGAAGACGTACACCAGGACTGTTTTGCGTGAGCACAACGGCGTCTTTGAATCCTTTCGACATCTTCTTCGCGCTAGAGAAGTCAGGTAGTGAATAGGAGCCTGAGCGGTATTGGATCAATTCGAGGAGTACGTACGCCCAGAGGGGAGTGACTGGATCCGCCGTGTTTCCGATGAACAACATCGGGAAGCTGGTGTTTCCAACAAATGGGCCTGAGACGGCAGTCATTTATCAGGCCGTGAGTAGACGAGGACTAGTACTCTGTTACGCACCATTATACCGTTCCACGGCGCGAACCTTCCATCCTCTATAAATGAGTTAGCAACACCGCAGCTGAGAGGCCAAGCGTCGGATACGTACGTGCAGTAAACGTGAATCCCCCACGTATCTGCAAAACTCGACAGTCGGGCCATATTCGCGTAATGCTGCTTCAACTGCGTCAGATCCGTTCGAACGACGTCCGCGTCGCTACAAGCAACGGCCGCTGTTGTTTCAGCAGGGAACAACGCCAGCTCTTCTCCACTCCCGCACTCGCATCGCCAGGACGAGGATTTTACACCCGACATCGCCCACAGTAGGTCTCCGTTACCCTTTTCCACCTCTGCGAGAGCGGCGAATATGAGGGGGTACATTCCGACGGGTTTATACAGTCCGACGAAAAGGAGAGCGCGCGCGAGGACGAAGTCGACCATGCCGTAGTCCGAGCTCGAGGTGCGGACGGGAATCGGGTCGGTCTTGAGTCGCGCGAGGATCGCGTCTAGGCGTTTTCCTACCAGCTTGCCGGTCGCTTCGTGGAGTGGACACGTGGACGATGCTGCACACGAGTCGAGGACCGTGGCGAGGTCCTTGTCGGTGTCCATTAGGTTATTGTCCCACGCGCCGGAGTAATAGTTCTCCAAATCGACGACGCCTACGGTCATGAGATATGGGTTAGACGAGCAGTAGTCTCGTACCATCGACGATCACGCGGCCGACATTGTCCTACAACACGTTAGAGTTGGGATATGAGGAGCATAACGCGGATTATACGCACCGGGAACATAGCAGAATAAGTGATACCGAGCACGGTACCGTACGAGAATCCCCAGTACCAGTACCTGCATAGGATCGGCGCCGTCGACTCACCAGCGTGCGTGCGCTGTGGAGAACCTGAGACCGTCGACCACTTCCTCCTCCGATGCCCCCGTTACCTCGTCCCTCGTCAAACGCTCCGCGGTCAGCTTAAAGGTCAGATACTTTCTGCTAAGTCTCTGCTTGGGTCTCGCCGAAACCTTGCACCATTGATGGCTTTCATTGAATCTACAGGACGCCTCGCTCTACCGGCGGCTGCACGCTCGTCGTCGCAGTCGCAGTAACTTCTCTTTCTTTGCTCCCTGCCTTTCGTTCTTCCTTTCCGGCGCGGCGCACCACTTTACCTTTCCACTTCTTCGCAAACCCTTTACCATCACATCCCGAGACCATCAAAACCAAGCTCCGAATACCACCTCACGATTATACCATCCGCATAGCATTTACGCATCACGTCCTCCCCTTACGAGTCTTCGTCTGTACCCCATACAGTATCTTATTCTCCCGAGCGGCGGTCTAGGTAGTTACATAGGTTAATTTGTACCTGCACAACTACCATAAAAATACGACATCATCATCATCATCATCATCATCATCGAGAATCCCCAGTACTGGAGTTTCTCCCGTCCATGCGCTTTCGTGATCGCTAACATATCACGCGCGACGATCGCAGTGGACATATGCGCCGCAGTGTGCGCCTGGCGCTCTTCGGCGAGTTCGCCCATTATCTTCCAGTACCCGTGAAGTTTCGCGAGCGCATCATCCGTAGAGTTGATGAGCGGTGGATACTGGAGCGACCACGTCACGACTTCCGCCTGCGTGTTTAAGACGACGAATTGAGGTGTCGTGTGTCCAATCCCTACGAGGTTGGTCAGCACTGTCGTGTGTCCAATCCCTACGAGGTTGGTCAGCACCAAGCACAGGATATGCGAAGAGAAAGGCGAACCTCTTGGGTCGAAGCCGACCATGTCAAACTCGTCGCCGATGATCTTGGACATGTTCGCACCGAGCCCGCGAACGAGACTTACGCCTGACCCACCAGGTCCGCCCTACGCAGCCTCGTCAGAACTCGAAGCAAGCGCTGTGAGCATATACACGGAGAAAGTCGTACGGGATTGAAAAGGATAGGTCCGCGCCACTTCTCGTGTCCGGCTGGATATTTGGACGGATACTTGATGAGCGCGACAGCAGCTTTTTGGCCATGCGGTTTCGCGTAGTCGAGGGGTACCTAAAGAATCGGTCATTATTCAGTGAAGCAAAGTTCTGTTCTCGTCTGCGTACTACGTACCTCGAGACGGGCGCATTGGAAGGGTTCCTGGTAACATCTGACCCATTCGAGCGTTTCACTTGGTAGAAGCTGCAAGGTAATGAGCTGGTGAACGTCCATACATGTCGTAGGACCAGGCTATTCACCTTGAACCAATCGAAGGTATCAGCACGGACTGGGACATCCAGGTTCGCGTGCGGAGAGAGCTCGACGGGTCCAGACGCGCTATAGAGTTTCCACAGACCAATAATACCGAGTGCGAGCACGCAATGCTGCAGGAGGCGACTGCGCTTCGCATGAGGTTTGGGTGGGAGCTCGTAGAAGTCGATGGGTTTGCTCATCGTGAAGGCAGGAGCCAAGTTGGAGCGCGGCAATCCTGCGCAGCACGTTGAGCGTTACGCCGACCGCCCACTTACAGACGCCGCGGCTGCGCCCACAAACTTAGCCTTGCAGAATCATGAAACGAGGTCAGGAGCCAGGCGAACGGAGGGCGGTTGACCAGGATGAGAAGCAAAATGAGCACAATAGGAGGTATGTATCTCATCCTTTGACTTCGGGGCACGTTAAGCGCCGACAACCATACTGTATTTCCTGTGTCTGTATCGGTCCTTCTCCCCAAGTGCTGCAGCTGTCGGGCGTCTTGCGACGTGCACATGCTCGACGTATGATCGAGATACTACACCTCTCAATTACCGCAGAGCGGCACTTGGACCACTGTCTCGTCACGGTCCATTTACCATCCGATTCAGATGGCGTCCCTGCTTGTTGTCAGACAGCGATATTGCTTCAGACCTACAGTAGAGGATTTGCTGGTTAGGTCTCCAACCCTCTTGCTTGCATATAGACAAGGTCTTACAGACATGAACTCCTCTGTTGTTTTGTAGATATAAGTTGTAAATCATGTAATCGACTCGTTGATCAAGTAACTACTTCGCGGGAGGACCCGCCGACGTCCAGTACCACCCGCTACCTACTCATGCTCGCGTACCGAGCAAGTGTACTACTAGCAAGCCAAGTCGTGTGAACAGTTTTGCCTCCGAGAGCCGGTCCACGATCATGTGATTGCCGGCTTCTTATAGACCAGGCCGGCCACAGCGACGATAGCCAGTGCATACCGCGACAAACCCAACGTCGCTCAAGACGACAGAGATGATATAGTATGTGCATAAAGTATGACACAGGCAAGTAACGTGCGAGCGGGACATAGAAGGCCGGTCAAGTCCTAAGTCCACTCCGAATCAGTCGACCTTCTTCGGCTCTGCCTGCGGTGCAGGTGCGGGCGCAGCTTCCTGCAGCTGCGGTACAGCGCCTGCGCCCGGTTGGCGAATGACCTCGACGTACGCAGCCGGGAAGAAGCCCTCGCGGCCGTCGCGTGTACGTCCACGCCACCACTCGCCCTCAAGCGGACCAAGTACGGCCACGATGTCGCCCGGCTGGAGCGTAAGCTCGAGGGCATCGCGTGCCGGGAACGCGTGTATCGCGCGCACGAACGCGAGCTGCGAGGGGTCTGTGGGCACGCCGGCGCCGGGTGGGGGGATGCGCGCGGCGAGAACGCGGATGAGCCGGTGCATCGCGTACGGGATGCCGAGTACGGCGAGCAGGAAGACGATGAGCGGCTTGCGGCTCGGGCGCGGGACCGGTGGTGCGCCGCCTGCTCCGGTAGCGGCGAAGGCGCGGAACTCGCGACGCAGCTCGTCCTGCGCGTTAGGACCGAACAGACGTCTCCGCAACCACGCGACGAGCCCGAAAAGACCCAGTACGGTGCCCAGAGCGTTCCGTAGTTGGCCAAGCTGGTCCGCGACGCCGACCATTGCGAAGAAGCTCGAATGTGTAGCCATGAACGTCGACTCGAGCATCTGCGCGAAGCCGCCGAACGTCTGCACGATCGCCTGGAGCAGCGCAAACGTCTGGCCGGTTGCGCCTTCCATTTGCTGCGTCAAGGACGGTACGCCTTCAGGTCCATAAGGCATCCCCAGTCCTGGCGCGCCGCCGTACATGCCGCCGTAACCGCCGCCGCCGCGACTATATGGTGACGAATACGAGTTGTAATTCGAATACGGGCTCGTGTAAGGCGCTGCGGCAGCCGTGTTGGCTGCTCCAAGCGCGGTTGGACGAGGCGGAATCGCCGGCGGGTCTGACGAGTTGGTAGTAGTCATAGTCGTTGGCGCAGGTACTGGCGGTGCTGCAGACGGTATGGGCGGTGCTGCTGCCGATGGACCTGCGACTTCCCAAGGTTTGGGCGGTGACACCATGAAGGTCCGGGAAAGAGATCGGTGTCAATTGAGGCTCCGCTATTTCCGTGCCTTTCCCCAGATTTTAGTCTCGACCTGGCCCGGGCTTGGGGCTCATTTCATTGATAGGTACGCGGGAAGTGATATTGGGGTATCAGCTCTTCAGAGTTCTAGGACCGTAGTAAGGACGATGCTATGAGTGGACGAAGAAGGCTTCAATGGACAGAAAAAGATTGAGGGGAAACTCGAGTACTTACTAGAGACCAGTGAGCAATTCGAAGTTCGGGACAAGAACAACAAGACCGACTCACTAAGTACAACAGGTCTCTCACCACCGTCTACAAGTATTCGACTCTCCCCTCATTCTCTTTCTGCCCACTGAAGCCTTCTCCATACACTCATGGCCTCTTCCTACCGCTCTGCAGAGCCGTCGCTGTCTGTCCACGACCATGCACAATACGAACATCAACTGCAGGAGTATTCTTATCTGAATCGTGGCTTTCTCCCTATCCACCCTCGTCAACTTGAACATCTTGCTCACTCTTCGTGCATACCATCGGCATCTTGTCATCGCAGGTAGGAAATCGCAGTACATATAACCTGATGACGCGCCGTGATTGGCGATATCTGGAAGCGCAGGTCCCGACGAACTCCTAGAAGCGACAAAGCGTCGAATAGAGCTCCCTAACATATCAGACTAGTCAAGCAGTGATATGCCCAGCCTGAGCGGCTAAGGATTAGTCTATGTCGTATCTGGACTCTGCGCGTGCTCATGTAGCTCAGTCTTACTAGTACTCTGTGCTCGTATATATTCTCCTTCCCCAGTGGAGAAACTCAGAGAACGACAATCTAACGCACAGAGAGTCTCGTTAAGAAAGGTCCTGTAAGTGACTGTAAGGTAGAGTGTCTTCAGCGTGGGTCTGTCGTACCGCAACATTGGATTTATGTAAGCTGTCACGGTCCAGGAGTCCGGAGCCTGCTGCCGACGCAGAACTGAGCCGGTATATATCCTGCTCGTGGTGCAACTCTTCCATCAGCCAGACTCGTCAGAGAAGACAGTCTCGAGGTCTGCCGCCGAAACCGATGAGAAAGAGAGCGAGTCACTTTGAGCTTTTATATGTTGAAACATAGTTGTATTGGGTTCGCATGTCATATTCTACGTAGACAAGGGTGGCGGGAGCAGCAGTCAAGTTCAAACAAAACAGCGATACAAAACAGCAGAGCACGGCAGAGCAGGAGAGCGGTCACGGAGCGCATAGCGAAAGCGAAGGCGAAGGAGAAAAGATCAGACGGAGGAGAGCGGGGAGAGTGAACAGAATGTAAAAGAGGGACGCGATCCCGTTAGTCAGTCATCGCATCGTCGACATCCATGTCCTCGTCGCGGTCAGAGTCAGGAGTCTGTCCGAGCTCCTCATCACTCAGGTCCTGCGCAAAACCCGCAATCTGGTCGCAGATGCCAAAGATCCGCCATCGATTACGCATAGAAGGGGAGATGAATCGACAAGTATGCGCGTACTTGAGCCACGGGAATCCACGGCCCTGCGCGTGTGCGGCGCGCTCGATGACTGCTAGCTCGTTGGAAGGAGGGATCATCCATTGCGGAGCGAGCTCTTTGACGATAGCGTCCATGTGGGGAATCAGCATGTGTCGGACGGTCTTGGAGACGAGCAAGAGGAGCGCGATGTCGGAGAAGCAGTCGAGCTCTTCTGAGATCATGACGAGGAGCTCGACGGGAAGTTGCTCGAGACGCGAATGCGCGGCAGATTGTGGGGGGAGGAGACACAGCGCGAACGGATTGGCAAAGGTTTGTTGGTAGGGAAACCTGTCTCGATGTCAGCGCGGTTACAGCGACGAGGAAGAAGACGAGAACATACCAATGAGGCGACACATGGACCCACATCGCTCCCACTCCGAGCCAGTACTGGTACACGAGAGCCTGCGAGAGCTGACCGGCCTCCAGCTCCTGCACGAGCTGCTTTGGTAACGTATCCTTGCACTGGTACGCTTCGAGAAAGTTCGCCAGTGGCCTTACGACCTCATCGTCGTGCGTCATTTCGATCTCGCGACCGTAGTTGACGCCCTCAATACCAGTGATTGCATGGCTGTCAATGTTCATGTGGCGCACGACAGCCCAGAAGGCGCGTTCGGGATACTCATACCCCTCCGCCGCAAGAGCGTCGTGGAGGATGCGCAGACAGCCCTTATGAACGAACGGGTACGTGTTCCCGCTAATCGCATAGTCGCGCCCCGTTGGCCGATGCTTGACCGTCGCATAGTCGTGTTCCTCGCCGGGGCTCACATCGTCCAGCACACGCACCGTGCGCGCGTCAATAGAGTATATGGCGTCCGGATCGATCTGGAGCGGGTCGAAGAGCACGTTGTTGGAGTCGTCAAATGGCCCGATGAGACACAGATCGCGCTGGAACAGCTTGTCGTGAGCGCCGAAACGGAGCTTGGCCATGACGGCTGGGTCGGGTAGCTTCTCGCTCGCGGCGGAGAACATGCGCGCTAGGTCGATCTGCGTGGATGGACAGTGCGGCGTCAGTATCGCGCGAGCAGAGCGCAGGGTGGCAGCTGTCTGACGTACGTCCAAGATCTGCGAGACCTCGGCGTTCCCGCCGCACAGCTGACAATAGCGCGTCAGCAAGGACGCTCAATCGAGGACATGACGGGCGACGTACGAAGCAGTAGCAGTCAGCCATAGAGTACAAGTCGTAAGAGTAGTGCAAGTGCGATAAACAGCGCAAGTTCCGAGAGCGTGGTGTAGTGCAGAACGATTGGGGTGATCAGACGACGCGTCGATGCGCCCGCCTTATATCGACCTGGGGCGGTGGTTGCGCTTCACGGAACACGCAAGCCAGCAGACAAAGGAGGACGGAGCCAAGACGCGGGCGTGGTTTTAGACGTTGCACTCCCGACTCAACATGTTGTTGCTGAACTGTACACAACGGTACATACCGCTCAGGCGGAAGGGGCCGAACTCGTCCGATCGTGAGCGCGCTTCTCATAATAACGGGAATTGCTCTCGTACTCGACGTTGCAAAGTCGCACATACGCACCGTCATCTGGAACTTGATGGAGTCTTGAGGTTTAGACCGCAACGGCGGGACCCGCAGGCCCGAGCACCGACAACTTCGGTATCTATCCTACGACATGTCATAAAGACATACGACGTGACCGTATATGTCTTCAGATTCATTGCCACAGAAGAGCTTTAGGCTGTCATTGAGCTGCGGCTACTGTGACAGCGACATCCCGGCCATGGTTGCTGGCAGTGAAAAGTCTCTTACTCCATTGCTTCAGGGCAATTGCTTGCACTTATGTAGGGCTTGGACCTATTGATTTCATATCGTAATCATATCGTAAATCTAACTTTCAAGACTACATGGTTGAGCTGACTTCTCTGGAGGTTTGTGAGCGGCGTTCTGTGGTCTACGGGACTGGAACTATGGCCATCTCCCTCGCGAGGCGCGATTCCGCGGTCAGGCTAAAGGATTGCTAACGTGAGACAGTCACCAGAGATCCTTGCTCCGGTACGGGATGCTTGCGGGGGCGCAGAGGTCTATGTTAAACGTCTACCACATGAGCATCGAAGCATTCCTTTCAACCCTAGTCCGCCTCCCGGCGCAGCTCAGTCCATCCGCTGGCTAAGGGAGCAGATACCAGTGCTGCTCGTTGCAAGACCGATAAGGAGCTAACGCACTTTGCCCCTCCTCATCGATGTGGACCGCGGCAGCACAGACAGACCACGGGAGCGCGGATGCGCTAGTTAATCCCTCAGCAGCGTCTAGGTCTCGAGTCTCCCACTCCACATTCACACACAATCTCGAGGAGGTTGCCGTCGCCTGGATCATAGCACAGTGCGAGAAGGGAATGATTTTGATTATCTCCTTGGCTCGCTCAACCCGGAGGTAGCGCGGGAGGAGATGACGCCTTGCTGGCTTCGAGAGAATAATAGCGTCTGGGCGCACTGGATGGAGCACACGTGTCGGCACCGGCAGGGCGAGGATAAGGGCCTGTATTCGAATCGTACAAGCGCGCTAGAGCGTGCATGCACGTGTCCCCCCTCGAATGTAGATCCAGCCGTGCGTTTTCGCAGAAGGCTCGTCGCAGCACAGCGCGCCGGAAGACGACTTAATAGGGCGGTTCTGTTATCCCCGCCCCGAGACCGAGGGCGAAACGATCCTCGCTTGCTTGCTGGCGGGGTGGCTGTCTGGGCCACCGGGATGGGGACGGGGAAGCAATGCAATCTAGTTCTCGAAGAGCGAATCCAGGAACAGAGAGAGCAGAATGAGGAAGGCCGAGACGAGCTATTGGATGAGGGACGCGCGGAATTCTGATTTATGTGCCTTTTGCGGGCAGAATTCGAAGGTGGAAGGGAAGGGGCGGGGATGTGCAGGGCCGGGCATCCGAACGCGTGACCTGTCCCGCAGAGACTGCGAACGCGCCTCCTCGGACGGCTCATGATACGCGTTGCGAGCTCGTTATCCGCGACATCGAGCAGAGTGCTGGAGCAGCGAGCAGCTTGGAACGGGCAGAAGACGACAGACGCCCACGGCTACGCGCGTCTCTGCTTCTTGTGTGGATGGGAGTGGGTGGAGAGAGCGAGTGACGACGACGACGTCAGCTTGTAGGTAGTTGAGGGCTAAAAGCTTCTCTGGCTCGCGCGTGCTTTGTGGCCGAGGTTCAAGTACATCTTCAACTTGAGCAGACGAACGGCGGCGTTACGTGTTTTCGTTCGACCGCGCCGCGATCCGAGTTTCGAACCCGCGGCTCGCCTCGTTGCCCCTTTCTCCCTTCCCAACCCGCCCAACTCTATCCGCACCAGCATGGCCGCTGCCGCCGTCGCGTTCTGAACGCGATAGCGACCTAGCCTGCCCAGACGACCGTTATGGCCCCGCCGCCCTTTCAGCAGCAGGGACCCGTAGCTATGAGCCGCGCGACGCATGCTCAACACACGCCCACACAATACAGACAGCAGCATTCATACACCCCGCCGCAACAGCAACAGCAGCCCCAGCACGCACCCCCGCAGCAGTACCAGACATACCGCCCCCCGCAACAGGAGCAGGAAGAGGGTAATCATGAGTCTAATGATTCCAACGAGGATACCGAAGAGGAGGAGGGGGATGATGACCAGCACGCGGACCAGGTGCGCTCGCCTAGCACAAGCGCACACGCTGCTGCCTGGCAACATATGCAACGGACCTTGACCACTCACCATCTACTCTCCCACAGGGCTCTCGACCCATGTTCAGCGGGCAAGCCCACCATTCTCTCGCGTATGAGCGCGCGCCGACCAAGTATGCCGACCCATCCTTCGCCAATACGCCATACAGGCCGCCCCCTGGCGCAGGTACCGTTCCGGTCTCGTCTACGTCCCAACAGCGTAAGAACGCTCCGGTAGTCGCGACGAGATCCATGGTCGAACCAACACCCAGCAGCGCACGGCCGATACCAGTCCCGCCTTCGCGTTCTGCTACGCATCACGAGTTCAACGCGTCTGTCGGTGTCGGGCTTGGGTCCTCGCCGTCGTCTGGTTCCCGCATGCCTGCACACTATCCGACAACGTCGAATTCCAGCTTCGGCGCTGGCAGTTATGGCAGCGGGTCTGACCGCGGTTCGCTCGGGGACCGCGGAGCGAAGCACCGCCCGCCTGTCCACGATGAATGGCGCGCGACGGACGCTGCCGTTGTCAGCTCTTCGCCGGCTACCACCACCACGAAGCCCCAGCGTTGGATCCCACCGGCGAACGCCTCGCCCCCATCCACTCCGTCTGCCCTGCCGCGCCAGCCGAGCATTGAGGCTTTGCGCACAAACCACCCGTCTCCAATCGCGCCGCCGAGTACCTCGCCCACGGCTTCCACGCTGCGCCGCGAGGCCTCCTCGACGGGCTTGCGTAATGCCGCGCATGCGCACACGCACGCCCCGAGCCTGAGCACTGTTCCCGAGCTTGGTCGCGCGCCGTCCACGCCCAGCCCTGTCGTGACGCGTAAGGAGAAAATCTGGCAGCCTCCGGCGAGCGAGTATGAGCGCGAACACCAGGAGGCGGCGGCTAACTTGCGCGAGCAAGCTCGCGACCGCGAGAGGGAACGCGACCGGGAGCACGAGGGGACGACGCCGCTCCGCATACCGCAACACAAGTCGAGCACGATGAGCATCGCGTCGACGGGCACGCCAACTCGTACGAGTCGGCCAGGCAGCAGCGCGAGCGTCTATTTGCCGGGCTCGCCCGCCCAGTATAGTCCTGTCGTCCCTGCCAGCCCGGCCGTCGCCAGTGGGCGTCCGCCGTCGATGTACCCGAGCAGCGTGGCCTCTAGCAATCGCGACTCGATATTCTCGGCGGCCGCAACCGGAAGCAGCTACACCTCCTCGGGCACGGCTTTCTTGCACGGTCACACAATCTCGGAGTCGCCGCCGAGCAGTCCACAGCTCTTCCCACATGGACCAAATGCGCTTCACCCGCCGCCACGCAAGCAGTCTTCGATGTCGCAACCTGCGCGACCGCGCACACCTCCATTGAAGCCGGCAGCGCGCACAGCGTCTCCTGGCGCGCCGCTCGCCAGCGTTGCTCGCGATCTGGCCGACGACGCGGAGGAGTGGGTCCGCGTACTGCGTGCCGAGCACGTCGAACGATTCGAAGCGCAGAAGAAGCTTGCCCAGCTGGAGCTTGAGGCGAAGATCCTCGATATCGCGAAACGGGAGGCCGAGGCCATCGTCCATGGTGAGTTATTGCTCGATTCGGCGCACAGTCCCAGTTGTAATGACGGATGTTTCAGGCAACGGCAAGAAGGACGAGTTTGACGCTGCGCGCGAACGAGCGAGGGAGGACTTCACGCAACAGATGGAGACACTCGCTGCTATTCAGGACGGGCACTTGCGCGAAGCCATTGCCTCCGCTGAAGCTATACGTCGCGAGGGCGGTGGTCCCCAGAATGTCGACATATGGGAAGAGAACCTGCGCGCCGAGCAGGAGATCATTATGCAGCAGATTGCGCGCGAGCGGCGTGCGAGTGTCGGCAATGATCCACCTTCTTCCGCTGGTCCGTCATCTTCGAGGCAGGCGACATCTTCCTCGACGACTGGCGCATCCACTCAGCGACGGGACGACGAGGCCAGTCCGGAGTTCCTCGAGCGCAATGCCGAACGTCGTGCGAGTGGTCTCCAGCGCCAGCGCGAGGAGGTCGAGGCACGAGAGCGCCAGATCGCGCAGGAGCGCGAAGAAGCGCGGAGGAGGGAGGCAGCTCTCACCGAAGCGGCTCGCAAGCGTGACGCTGCGGCGGCAGAGGCAGTGCAGCAGCGACGCCTCGACGAGGTACAGCGTCAACAGGCAGCGGCAAGGTCGTCGACTTCTAGCCCGCGAACGCCACAACGGCAAGGTTCTGGCCCGATCCCGATCCCTGCGCGATCCCGCAAGGCGACCGTGCAGTCAGAGAGCGACGGTGACACAGAGCCGGAGGACGACGACGAGGTGCAAGAGGAGGAGGACGCCAGCAGTTCGTCCGACGAGGAGCAGGCGCAACCGCGCTCATCCAGAGCACCATCGCGAAATCCTACGCTCGACTCGCCTTCTCCTGCACCTACAGCAGCACCCGTACACTCTCGCCCTCAGCCTACGCGACAGGGCAGCGCAGCCATCGACATCCCTGCGCCGAAGACTCAGCGCAAGGGTGAGCCGCCGCCGATTCGCCCTCCCGTCGCGCGGTATGACTCTTATTCGACCGATTCCGCGGCTGGAAAGCCTGATCCTGGGCCGCCGAAACCGAAACTTGCGGAGGAGGAAGACAAGCCTCTGCCTAACGAGCGCGAGCACAGACCGTATTCGCAGTCGTTCGTCAATGAGCGCACTGCTGTCAGACGTCCCAGCAACGCGACTCCTGCAACACCTACTACGCCAAACTCACCTTCGCTGCGTCAACAGGCTACTGCCGCTGCACAGGCGCAAGCCCAAGCACAGCAGCAGGCTGAAGCGGATGCTCGCGAGCGCGAGCGTCAGCGGCGCGAGGCAGAGGACCTGCAGAAGCGTGAGCGCGAGAAACGAGAGGCGGAGGAGCGTCAGAAGCGTGAGCGGGAGCGTCGTGAGCTGGAGGAGCGGCAGAAGCGGGAGGCGGCGGAGCAGCGCGAGCGCGAGCGGTTAAAGGAGGAGGAACGGCAGCGGGCTGAGGCGCGTGCACGGGAACTGCGAGAGCAGCGCGAACGCGAGAAGCAGCGCCAGGAGCAGGAGGCGCGCGACCGCGAGCTGGCGAAGCAGTTACACGAGGCAGAGCAACGCGAGCGTCTTCGGCAGATGCAGGAGGCCGAACAACGCGAACGGTTACGCCAGAGACGCGAGGACGAAAGCCTCGACCGCGAGCGTATGAAGAAGGAGCAGGAGGCGTTCGCCAAGGAGCAGGAGTTTGCGCGTCGTGCGGAAGAAGCCAAGAGTCGGTATCAGGAGCGTAAGCGGGCTGAGGACGACGAGAAGGAGCGCGAGCGTTGGCGCCGTGCGACTGGCGGCAGCAGCGGCGGCGGTACTCCACACCAAAGCAGCTCAGGCGGCGGCACATCAGGCTTCCCAGGCTCGCCTCCTCCCTTTGGATCGTTCGGCTCCGGATTCCCAGCGTCGCCTGCGAGCTTCAGCAGCGCCGGTAGTGCTTCAACCCAGAATGTTGCTGCCGCTTGGGAAAAGTACGACAAGGCGTGGACTGCGCTTCCCGACAAGGCTGCTCAAGGACCCTTGCGCTGGCGCGACATACCTTGGCCGATGGTTGCGCCACCGTCCAAGTCCGAGGATCTCGTCAACGGCGCCATCGCGAACTTCGTTCTTTCGCCGACGCACAGCCAGAGCAAGTCGCCTAAGGAGCGTATCCGCGAGGCGCTGCTCAGATGGCATCCAGACCGGTTCGAGAGTCGCTGGCTGCCCAAGTGCGCTGAGAAGGACCGCGAGGAGATCAAGACTGGAGTCGGCTTCGTGGTCCGCTGCCTCAACGAACTTATGTCGGTCCAAGGCGCCTTCGGCTCGTCGCCCTGATCAGCGCCGCGACCGTACGCCTCCGCCCACGCCCCCCCGCGCCGCAATTTGCGCCGTCACCGCGCCGCCGCCGCCGCCGTCGACCGCAATCTAGAAACTAACGAAATTTACTCGGAATTTTATGCACCTCATTTGTTCTTTCTGTTTGTCGTGTCCCATTTGTCTGCAGCATCATGTCACCACCACCCCGCATTCTCACACATCCCAGCCCCACTCACCGTCATCGCCATCGTCTGCCCCATGTATGTGTTTTAGCAGGACTCCGGTCGCCGCGTCTCTCTGTGTTTCACTGATTGAATGTATCATACAACGCTGCTCGCTCGCGGAGCTCGTTGACTCACCCTTACGCATGCACGTTCTTGAGCAGCGTGCGAGTGAAGAGCTTGAGCGTGAGGAACGTTCGGTGTTCGTATGCATGAGGATCATGTTAGCAGCGGCTTGAAGCGTGGACGGGTACTAGAAGTTCTCCCTAGTGTTCTTGAGTGGACTGAGCGGGATATTGTTTTCTTGCAGCGGGGGTTGCATGCTCGTGTGAGACCGTGCACAAGCTCGCCGCCACATTTGAACCTTGAAGCGCAGATCGTCGGCCGCATATATGCGACGACGTGCGAGGCTTCCATTGGGCGCTGTCTTCCCGCCGTCTTCGACCCCGAACATCTTGAGCGAACGTTGCTGAGATGAGCGCACACGAGCGTCGGGAGTGAGCATGATGCGCTGGCGCGCGAGTCACATCGCTGTTTGGCCTGAGTCTTGCCCGTAATAGCGGTTGCGGCGAGGACCAAAAGTCGTGCTTCTGGCCATTTGTTCGACCGTACGAAGGAATATTCTTCTCACACACGGAGAGAGGATGAAAGTGTACTTTCTCATGCTAGTGAGGTATATGACAGGGCGAAAGAGCTGACGCGGCCTTGGCTGTCAGACGTCGTCGGCAGTTTGGGCAGAGGAATTATCTACGCGGAGCGCACGGACGGTTACCTCACGAGATCTGCGACTCGCAAAATAGTCTCGTTGTCTTCTCAGCCCCTATAGGTATCGAGGTAGCGGGGAGAGACGTGGAGATGCAACGTTCGCTAGGTCTCAGTACGAGGGTCAGTGCAAATTCATGAGACCGGGGGACCTGCGCATTTAGCTTCGCCTACGCCTGACCTGACTTGTTGCATCACGGGGCATGTAGGACTCAACTTGCGATATGACTGTCGAGGAAAGAGCTGCGACAGCTCCGCGGACAAGGATCCAGTTGGCGTCAGAGTCCATCGCATGAGCAAAGGCCAACAGAGCGCTCGTCTCCGTATCTCCAAAGCGAGGAGTCCCTTCCGTTGCTCTTCCTAGGTGCAGGTGCCGGCTATGAATCGCGCCTATCGCCGTAGCCAGCCGCGAGGCAGCCTCGTGCCCACGCGCGTACGTCACTAACACACATCCCTCAGCCTCGACAGGACGACCGGCAGACCTTATCTTTGGACAATCGTCCGCATTAGAAAAGCAGGGTGGTACGTCGTCGCTTCCAGAAGTGCAAGAAGCCCATGCTGGCGTGCGATCTGCGCCTCCAATCCGGAGAGGTGCGTGCACAGGGTGGGCTTTCGGACGTGCAGCACAGATGAGAGATGCAGATGGATGCGAATGCGATATGCAGCGTACAGGGCAGGGCCGGTTTGGGGGTAATGGAGTAAGCAAGAACACGAAGAGCAAGACAGCAAAGCGAGCGGATCCACCAAAAATACCAACGACAAGCAAAAAATCCTACAACAAGATACCAACCACTGAATCGTTCTTCTTTCCGTCCCGCGTGCTCGTTTGGTGCAGATGAAATGCGCAATGTAGTCAAAATGGAAGTATGTGCAAGTGATGTTGTTTTGTCGTTAAACGCCGTGTCCGAGGTAGATGCCCCGGATGACGTGAAGGATGTGGTCGGGCGGGTTTTCCTCGAAGTCTTTTTCCCACTGGGACAACTCGTTCGGGGGTTGCTGAAGCAAGAAGTTCATCTGCAGCATCTTGAGGAGCCGACGGACCTCCTCGTCCGCGTTGCGTGAGAGCGAAGAGCGGCGCGTAGCTTCCAGCTCGCCTAGCAACAGATGAGTTACGTCGACAGAATTAGGAAAATATAGGGAAAAAACTTACGAGTATCTTTCTTGCCTCGTCCTTTGCCTCGCATCTCCTCGAGACCAGCTCGGTATCTCTGCTCAACCTCCATGTTCTTACTGTGCAGACTGACGAGACAGTCCTCGCGACTCCGCTGCGCCCAATCCGGGAGGCTCTGCCACGGGATGTCGGGAAGTAAACTCATGTCCGCCTCGAAGCTGTCCGGCAGGCCGCCAGAGGATGCCCGAGTCGGCGTGGAACTGTTCGAATTCGGCGAGCCCGGCTCGAAGAGGAGACTGCCCTGGGGCGAGAGCGGCGAGAACTGGTGTCGGCTGCTGGAACTGCTCCGCATGCTGCGTGCGGGAGACAATGGCGCTCCGGGCGGCAGAGCGGCGCTGCGAGTGCTCCCGACCGGGGACAATGCGCGAGCGCTTCCCATAGGCGAAGCCGCGAACGCGCTTGCGCTTCGCGTGGGAGAAAGAGGACGCGCGCTGCCCGTCGGTGACGCGACGGGTCCTCGCACGCTACCCTGCGGAGACGTGGGACCGCGCATGCTCCCTGTCGGAGAGCGCAGACTCGGAGAGAAACCCGATCTCGAGCTGTTTGTCGGTGAGACGGGAAGAGGGACGTTGCGTGGAGTCGGAGGCGAGCGCAGCATACTGATCACAGAGTGCCCGCCGACGCTGGCGTCAGAGTCAGAGTCATTCGCATTCGATGGCGGCTTCACGGGTCTGCGCAGCGGACTCGGGCCGACGAGCGACATCGGGCTCCCAGGCGGGCCAGTCGCCAGATACGGCGCTGTCATCATCTCGCTAATGCTTGGCGTGGGACTTCCGCTGCGAAACGAGCGCATGGCAGGCGAAGCAAGAGGACTGGAAGGCTTTGGCGGAGAACGAACAGGAGACGACGGAGACATGCGCGGACTTGCCTGCGGCGGAGTGGTCCGCGGTCTTTGCGGCGTATTGCGGACGCTCGCTGCAGGGCTGCCGGGTATCGACGGACGAGGACTACTCATTTGAGAGCCGAGTAATGGTTGCCCGGGTGGGCTCCCGGGAGGAAATTGAGGAGGAGACGCTGGGGTGACGTGCAAGCTCGGAGCTGGACTAGGTGCCGCTCTCGGCGAGCGGGGAGAGGCGCTGTGAGAAGGCGCTTGACCTGGTGGAGGCATGGGAAAGAGACCCTCTGTGGGAGACGGTGGTCGTGCAATAACGAGGGCAAGTTCCTGCGGAGCCCTCGCTGGACTCTTCGGAGGACCCATGGTAATCATCTTTGGGATGAGTTCCGGCGGGACAGGCTTCCCCGTCTTGAGGTTGTACCATTTCTTCGGAGGCTCGTCAGTAGCACCTGGAGGTGGTACCCAGACCTGATCGTAGCCGTGTATCGGATGTTGGAAGGTTGGCGAGCCGGGAATGAGTGCTACTTGTGCCATGGTTCGCGTAGCGCTCTTTGGTGTGGATAGAGCACTAGAGCTTCTGCTGCTAGATGATGCGCTCCGAACGTGTGCTCGAGGACTATGAGCCGTATTAGACGCGTAATGGGTTTATGTGCGGAAGGCGCGCGTACGTGGACGGAGCGGGCGCGTACTCGAGCGGCGGTGGAGAATCCGGCCAACCGAAGGGGCCAGGTTGCTGATAGTGGCGGGCTGGGCTTGCGTGATAGGTCTATATGCAATTTGGCAATGGCGAAGGGGTAGAACAAGCACTGAGTCAGATACAGGCTGCCACGCGTTGGAAAGGCGGTCTGCACGCACCTGGCCAGCAGGCTGCGTCCCAAAGGGGTCAGCCCCAGCTGGATATGCCAGCGGCCAGCTATTCCACGATGGTGAGGCCATAACTTGCGCACAGCTGTGTGCGCCGCGGTCGACGCGCACGACGATGGTGGTACCGGTCAAAGAAGCGGATGCGGAGATGGCAGCCGGCGGCTGCTATGTGGCCCGTGCCTGCCGGTTTAGTAACAACCAGACGCGCCCTCTTTGGCGTTCTCCGCATTTTTGCTGCCCGTTACGTCGAGCCAGAGTGGTTTCAATTGCATTCAGAGTCATTCTACGACTGAGAAACGTCCGCCCGCGGCGTCCCCATGGCGCGGCTACACCCTTATCGTTGTATTTGGGCTCACGTGCGAGACCTGAGACGGTGCGAGCTGCAAGCTTCAATATATTTACGTCTCAGATTCGTCGATAGCATCGCATCCTCTGCGTCATCCTCCGCCCGCCTACCTCAGGGTCTCACTAAAATCAACGCGTGTACGCCTCGTGGCATCAAGTTTCATCGCTGCAAGCCTACCTCGCGATATGGGTGGCAATGCTTCTGAGTCTGCCATGACTATAGTGGCATGAAGCAAAGAGTTTGGACAGCGCAGTGAGAGCGGTGTGCTGCACTAAGTTCGTGACTGCAGTGCCTACAGAACCCAGGCATTGCTTCCTACCGCGTCCGTGGAAACTCCCGCTGGTCCGTCGATAGCGTCTACTTACCGTAGACTGAGTCTGTGTATTGCGTCTCGTCAGCGAGGTCGAATTTTCGCATTGCTCTGCTTAAGCAACCGGTTTGCGGTCCGACATGCCGGGCATCAACTCTTCTCGGCGTCAGTCAAACCGCGATCCGCAAGGTCGATCCGCAACCGGCAAGTCAGGGTCCTGACTGTATCAACTAATCGCGGGAAATCGACATCCGGTACAGCATACAACAAGCATTGAACTATCCATGGCAGTTACACCTTCGACTTTTTACCCAATTTCCGACGTCCGCCTTTGTCGTCTGAGCCTCCCCGAGCCGAGGATCCATGGTAGGTAGGTCGGTAGGTGAGACTATGCCGTCTCTCCCGCGCCTCCGAGAGCGACTCGAGAAAGTATGAGTCGCCGAACTTCAACGGTTTCTCTTTGCCGAATAGCTTCGCCCAATCATATCGCGACCTCTGCTGAGGCTCAGCTTTGACCGGAGTCTCTTTCCGC
Organism: Exidia glandulosa HHB12029; assembly: GCA_001632375.1. NCBI lineage: Eukaryota > Fungi > Basidiomycota > Agaricomycetes > Auriculariales > Exidiaceae > Exidia > Exidia glandulosa. The sequence continues at coordinate 84,489 of KV426055.1, read as the reverse complement.
GCGGGACTGCGTGGAGACTCTTGCGCGGGACGCAGAGCGGATGGGCCGCGGTTGATGTTGTTGACATAAGCCGGCATGGAGACGCGACGGGTGCGCACGGGTACAACCTCCTGCACTGAGTGTCAATATATGTATATGTTAGGGAGAACGCGCACTTTAGAACCTGCGGTGCTTTTGACAGGCGTCGTTGCTTGAGTCGTCCTCGGACTCAGCACCCATCTTTCCCAGCGCCTTCGGGCGGGGACCCACATCCACTGCGTTGTGTACCACGGAAGCTCGTGTGACGGAGTGTCCGGCATGCGATGAGGACGACGGTCAAAGGAGAGTGGGTGAGAGTGAGATGTGGCCACTCGAATACGGATCTCCAACCATCTCCGAGGTTCCTTATGTGCGCTTCGCTGGTAATCAGGTCTGGATCGACGGCCCACAACCCCGCGCTCGGGCGTTATGCAAAATGCGCAATGCGCAATGTACCGGCAAGTTATATTGTACAGGCATTGGCAGCAATGCTGTCCCGAGTAACGGATTGGATCTAGTAAAATGCTGCCGTTTCCGTGCTTCGCATTATCCCGCAGGCGGTCGCAATTAGGCGCCAGACTAGTCTCCTTGTAAGCAGAGCACTATACAGCGCGCCTTTTAACCAACAAGCGGGCAGGCACTTCGTGGATTTCGGGGACGACGCGCATCCCGTGATCGGCGTCGTTGGCGCCCAATAGCCATGACTCGTCTTGTGGCTTGTGGCCAAGTACAATGGCCGTCCATGGTATATAAGCCCCACTCCTCCGAGTGTAGCCACTGGTCGCCGTTTCTCCCTCGAGCCATGCCGGAACAACACCAAGGAACATTCAGCGAACCGTTCTATCCCGGAAATGGCAGTCCGTACGCACCAACGATCGAACAGAGACGTGATATGCAACAGAGAGACGTATGTGTTGAAGTTGTCGTATATGGACTCGATGGGCTGATGTTTTCCTCACTGGCAGGAGGGCCCAAAAATCTGGCAGGCTCCTGGACCGCAACGTATGCTCACAACCAGGGAGCTCAAGGATCTGCAGATGAGCGACTACCGTAGTCACCGAGACCGAGCACACTCATTGCCACCTGGAAGCGCCCGTCCCGCCAACGTCGGCGTCATTGCATATCCATCCCCGGGCCCGGACTTCATGAAGCCCTCAGACGTTCTGCCTCCTGCACCACCCGGATACGGTTGGAACCTGGAGTACTCCTATGACCGCCCTCCTCCGTACAGCCCACCCACACCAGCCACGTTCAACCAGCGCTCCGGTTCCATGCAATTCTCAAGCCCGTCGCGCAGATCAAGTGTAGCAAGTCCTGTAGGACTCGGAGCGCCCGCCCTCGGTCCACCTGCGCCGTCGTTCTCGCCGCCCCAGCGGGCAAGCTCAGTACAATATTCGAGCTCCCATCACCGACATACTCACACACAGGCCATGAGTCCACAGCGACCAACTGCGTTGCCTCGCTCTGTAGCACCTGTATCGGGATACTCACCACACATCAACCGGAGCCCGAGTGAGCGCCCGCATCCAATCTCACCCGTCACAGCGGGCGCTGGCATCCGCTCTCCCACGAGATCCTCTCTTGGCTATGCACATCCGCTCGCTCAGGCTACTGGTTGGCTTGATGAATCGCGTCAGACGTCTAGCCCGGAGCCATACTCGGACCACGACGACGACGCGCGCACTCTCCCTCCAACAACCCCTGAAGGCTCGCTCCTGTTCGGCACCCTCACACCATCATCGCCAGGATCAGGTGAAACACACCAGGAAGGGCCCAAGAGGAAGAAGCTGCAGAAGAAGGCAAGGACGAGGGACATGCTGTGACGTAGACTGAACCAGGTGGAACGTCTTGTCAGGGAAAGGAAACCGAAGTCCATAATATTCGAATACATTAACAGGCGGACAGCGAGGAGAGTGCGGGGTTTTCTAGATGTGGCATGCGTATGGCGAGGGTAGTGCGGGTGGGTGGAAGGAATCCGTCTGGCCTCTATGTTGTGCAAAACTTCGGAACAATAAAAGTGCTGAGAAATAAAAACGACGAACGGGGAGGAAGTACTTCAAGTTCTACTTCTTCCGCGTCAGAGTGTTGACCTCGCGCCAGTTGGCGAGAAGCGTGCGGTGGACGCTGCCCATGCCAGTATCCGCGCCATGGTACTCGTGCGCGACGTCGTCCACAATATCCTTCGCCGTGCGACGGTCCGCAGGCGCGAAAGGCTGGTTCTCCGCCGTAAAGATGTAGCTCGACGGTTCCGGCGCGGGATGCTATATACAAACCGTCAGCAGGGAGTGGTGTCGAGGGGTTAAACACGCACGGCGGTGATCTCGTGCAACTCGCGGCCGATGGCGATGCAGATCGAGTCGATGTCGAGGTCGTTCATATCGTACCCGAACGGATCCTCGATCTCCTGCCCGATCTCTAGGAAACCGAGTAAGAGGAACGACGCAAAGGCCGTGGCGGGGATGGTCAGCCAGCCGTACGCGTTGTAAATCTGGAAGGGCAACAGGAAGAGGTACATCCTGTCGAGTATGTCGGTATGCGCGCGTGTGTGTCTGGAATGGGATGGGGACTTACCACATGCACATGCGGAGATGCGCTTGGTAGGCGAAGGGGATGGGCGCTGTTGGGCGGCGAGTGTCAGACGCGTTTAAGCCAGGAACGTGTGACCTTACTGTTGCGCACTCGCTCGAGGTTGGCGACGGCGTCCTGGAGCGAGTTGAGCGAGTTTAGGAAAGCGTTTGCGGGCGCGACGGCGAGCCAGCCCTGCTTAAGGACAAAAGCGTAGTACGAGTGCAAGCTGCGCGACGTCAGTAATCAGCGCCGAGGGCGCGCGCGTGTGAACGTACAAGAGCGAAATCTCGAGCGGGATGTTGCCCTCCGCCACGAGTACCTTACGCTTACGACCGAGAAGGTTCGTGCGCTCGCCTTCTTTATTACTGTGCTTGATCAAGCGGACGATAGGTTGGATAAGCGGCTTGAGCAGGATAAGGAACGGCAGCATGTCGTAAATGGTGGACGCGGGAGGGTTGCGCGCGGGCAGGAGCACCGGGTCATCGCGCGACACGCCCTTCTCGAGGTCCCCGCCGTTCAGAGTGGCCGCGGCGCTGCTAGGCTCGCGGCGCGGGGCACCGTGCCAGACAGGTAGCGACTCGTGCTCGGGTACGCCTTGGTGATGCGCTGCGAAGCGGGGGAGGAAAGAGATGAGCGGGTGGAGGTCCTCGTAGAACGGGCCACCCTCGCCGCGCAGGAAATGTTTGACCGAAACACCGAATGCTTGAACGAGGTTTATCATGCTCTTCTTCTCGATGATAGCCTCGAGTCTGCGGTTGCGCGAAGGGTCCTCGCCGGGCTTTGCAGCGCGTTCGGTAGGGACATGGATCCAGATGAGCGAGGCGAGGTTGCGGGACATGAGCTGAATGGCGGTCCAGAGCTTGCGGCCGTCTGCAGGCTGTGAGAACTTGAATCGAAGTCGCGAGAGTAAAATGAGCAGACCTTGGTATCTGTAGTGGTACTTCAGTATTTAGAAGCATTCAGGCGAAGACAAGGGTCTCACCTTTCATACGCGGAGGACGTGCGGAACGAAACAACGAGACCTGGGCTGCGTGAGCCAAGATATACGGGGGTGGAATGTCGAGCGTACCGAGAACGGTACCGAGGACCGTTAAGAGCTGGTTGGAGATGCCAAGCTCTGCAGGAGTGAAGTGCGAGACGCTCGCCACCACTGCGTTGCAGAATCAGCACATGGGCGCTCTCCCTAGCCACAGAGTAGAACGTACTGGCTGCGATACCCGAGAAGAAGCAGATCTCAAACCAGATGTCGTTTATGACAGTCGCCTGGAATCGATTCAGGCAGAAAGCAACGAAACCCATCGTGTTCTACTGAATAAACGAAGTCGTCTAGTAGTCGTAGTTGAACGCGTTCTATGTGGCGCGTATATAGAGAGTGGTAGCCCAAGGTGCGGTCCACGAACGCTTGGACAGAATGAGGTGGTAGTGGAAGGAGGAAGAGAGACGAAGTCCGGAGATTCAACTTTCGGCGCGCCTTGTCCTCTGCCCTAACGGTTCTCGGCATCGCCGCTGAGCGCCGCATGTCCAGACATCATGGCAGGTGTCAGAGCACATTGCGCCCGCCGGTCTGCACAATTGCTCTCAGCTTCTAGCTCATACCTTTCTACACCATGCTCGTCGTTGCGGACGATGCGGACCCGCGAAAACCGCATCATGATGCGCCCAGACCCTCATCGCGCCGGCATGTCGGCACCGCAATGATTTGACCGCACCGCGCAGGAATCTTAGGAGGTTCGTTGGGACTGATTTTCTAGTTGCTACTATGATCATGAGGAGGACCTCGATCGTCCTTCTCATCTCCTATAGTCGGTGCGGGCGCAGAACAACTCGGACATTCGCACGTGTGCAACGCTTGGGCCTTGGCTTGACCGACCTCAATATCTCCTCTCAGACATTCCCACGTTCAACTCGCATATACCAATTTCTCGACGCGCAAGACCGCAGACGATTATGATCTCGTTTGTTATTCATCGTGGTCTGCGAGCCGTGTCGGACAACAACGGCGACCATGCAGACCACGCACTCGACCTGCGCTTCGAGATGTGCCACAAGCGTTGTTCTTCATACGATTGAATAAGGCGTGGTCCCTTGCGACCTCCGAAGCGTGGCCTAACGGAAACGTATATATATCGACGCCGCGTACGTTCCCCAGACATCAGATCTCCTCTCCCTTTCGTCCGCGCTCGAACATGGCATACATACCGCGCAGCAACGACTTCGACACGGCGTCGGCACGGTCGTTTAGGTCGGCAACCAGCAGCGGTTCTGCTTCCTCGCGTGCTACAGCCCCATCCCATCCGGCACCTATGGCGAACGGCGACGAACCGTGGGGAAAGCAAGGATACCCGCATAACGGCAAGCTCATCTACGGGTGGCAACTCTGGGGATGGCAGGCAAAATATGGCCCTCAGAAGGTACGTGATTGAGGTAACGCTTGATCTTGGTCTCAGGCTCACGTCATCTAGGCTGAACACGCAAGGGTTGCACTGTCACAAGGGCTCGGACTTCAACTGCCCCTCGAGGGCCACGAAATGGGCCTATCTCGCGACGCTCCTCCTCTTGACGCTCCTCGTGATCCGTCCAGCACAATCTGGAAGAGAGGGAATCCGGCACAGCAGCCGCTGGCGATTGAAGGACGCCCCTTCCCTCAAAACCGCATGCTTCCTGCTCCGTCGACTTACTCGCATCCTTCTCCGTCGATGAATGGCGCCCTCGTTCCGCACCCATCGTTCCAACATGGCCCACCAATGTCTCCCGCCATGAGTGCTCTGTCGCCCCCTCGTCCCTCTCCGCACAATATGCGCGCGCCCCTTCCGCTCTCGCCGGCCATGAGCACGCTCTCGCTTTCGCATCACGGGCAGTATGGTCCTCCGCTGCTTTCTCCCGCAGCGAGCACCAGCTCCTTTGCTGAGGCGGAACTGAACACGTCACATTTCCCCATTGACGACTACCGCGGGGTTCAAGGAACGTCTCGTCCTCCGAGTATCCGTTCTGTCTCGTCACGGCAGTCCTACGATGCCCCTCCCACTCTTGCGTACCCTCCTAATATGTTCCCTGGGTATGGGCATCCATCGCGCATGTTCGGGGCGGTCGCCGAATATCCCGAGGACGAATCGGAGGAAGAAGACGACGTCGCACGTCCCTCCGGCCCCAACAAGTTGCGCAAGCGCCGTCCGTAGGCAAGCGATAATGACGCAGCACATCTACGTAAGTATCTTCTCATGCACTTATGTACAATACAGTATGCCAGTGGTTCGTTTCAGTTATGCAAAACGTCTTCCTATTACACCCACCAGTCTGTGATCGACTATTATTGTTCTCTATCTTCACCACTGAGCAAGATACATGAGCGCTTTACTTTCAAGTTGCGCAAGTTCCGCGCCGAGGCAGACCCTGACTGACCGTGACAGCGGGTGCAAACACTTGTCGAACTTCGGAGATGGCAGGAGATCCTTCTCTCCACGTAGCCACTCGTCACTCATCTCGCAGTGCACTTTGTCCTCACATCTCGCTATTCGCCGCGTCCGATGAGCTATTATGCGACGCCACAGCCCGCGTGGATTCCTGTGCGACCCCGTTGGCAGCGCTGGGCATTTGAGCCGGCGCCAGCGACACCTGTCAAGTGGAAAGTCAGCCCTACTGTACGTCCAGTCAGTGGATCAAGGTTGTATATACCGCTCACTCCGCCGTTCTAGGATGGAACTACCCCTCGACTGCGTCGTTCATCCGCTCCTGAGTATGTCAACAACATCAATCGCGGCACCTCCGCCTTCGTCCCCTCGTCGCGATCCCGACAGATCCAACAGGAGCTCAAGTTAACGAATGGCGAGCATCAGCCGTATGAAGTGGACAGTCGTCCTCCGCTGGAGAAGAAGACATCGTCGCCGCGACGGTACGACTGGGCTGAGCTGTTTGGCAAACAGCGACGCTTCAGCGACTCGTACTTTCTCGAGTCACTTCCTGAGACAACGCGCATGAGGAGACATAGTCTGCTGTTACCTCAGCCAGGCTACGAGGGCGCGGAGAGTCCAAGCTCCGCGGTGATACGACAGAAACAGCAGAAGCTGACCAAGAAGCGCCATGTAAAGTCATGAGGATATTCAAACTGTTAGGGATGTATAATAATATAATTGACGGATGTAGGACTCGTGCGAATTGTCAATTACTGAGCAGAACTACATCCGAGACAGATAATCTGACGCATTCCCAAGTGCTACGAGTAAGTAGTACGGTAATTTGAGCATCCTTTCGGGTTTGACTCACGACGCTTTATATGCGATGGAATCTCGTGCCTAATTCGTCTGAGAGATCTCAAGGGCGCCAGGTTTCTCCCTGTGGCAGTGGCCTCATCACTTGTGGCATTGCCGGCGTTCCTGCCAGTCGGACGCCGTAAACATCCCCGCTCTACACCAATGAACAGCCTGGCTCACACGTCCAACTGCCCTGCCTTCCCCTATGAGTCTCTTCCGCAGTGACCAAGTGAAAAATCTGATATATCCTGCAACATCGGCTACAGTACTTACCAAGGTGAGCGCTCCGTGTAACTGTGCATGCCCGGCGTTGTGTCCTAACTTAGCACCTGCGCCGGGTACTTCAGGGCTCAGGAGTGAAACAGACCACTGCCTCAGCGTCTCCCGAGCGCTCATATATAGACCAAGCTCAGATGGCTAACACGCTTCCTCTCTTCCACTTTCACTTTCCTCTTCATTTCTCTTTCGCCCTTTGCGCTTTCGCTTTCTTTCGCTTCCGACGTCGCGATGCGCATTGCATCCTCTTTTATTCTTTTATCTATTTCTGCTACTCTCGTTTCTGCGTGGCCATTCCAGAGCACGAAGAACGTTACCGCCAGCACCAGTACTCCAGCGGTGAGCGGGCGGCAGTAGCACAGCCACTCAGGATCTCAGGGACTGACGGAAGTTATGCAGCTTCGACTCAGCAAGCGTGCGGGTAGACCGACAGACGACTGCAACGGAGTCTGGCTTCGGGCGACGGATGGTCCGACAGGCAAGGAAGTCACGTGTAAGGCCGGCACGAAGGGCTATGAGCTCGCCGCTACGAACCCTCGCGTACTCGCAACGACGAACCTCGAGCGAGACGGCCAGGCCAAGGCTGTCGCTGTATGTGTACTCGTATACCCATAGTATTGCTGGTGAGCTGACGAGCTGCAGACGCATGGCTCTGGTTTTGACTGTGGAATGACCTTGGTGAACGCGTTACGAACTTTCGCGTCTGTCACTGAACTAACCCCGTGACATAGGACGAACTAGTGCTGAAGCAGGCGTTGAATGCCCGCGGTGGCGTGTGTGAGAAGGCCAAGGCGATGAAGGATCAAGACGATGCCCTGAAGCGGATCTACGCCATTCGCAAAGTCGCACAGTCTAACAACCTTGTCTTTCTCCAGTCAGTGCAGTTAACGTCTATCTCGATGCTCGCAGCTGATTCTGTGTAGGAACCAGCTTGACGGCCTCAAGTCCAAGTTTGCCTCTTCGCCAGTGGCTACTCCTCTGAAGCCGTATACTGAGTTGCAGCACCTCGCGCTGGAGAACTACCTCTCGCACACGCAGTCGACTTCATTGGCGGTCGCAGCTGCTCTTGACAAAGCCATTGCGCAGCAGTTCCCGGATGCGACAGCCGGCGTCAAGGCGGCGTGGGAGAAGTACTTGACAGGGTATAAAGCCGTTGCAACTGCTGCCAAGCTGCAGGCGCAGAAGAAGATCCAGCAGCTGAAGCAGCAAGCAGCCCAGAACGCCCAGTAAGATTTCTCTTAGATTCCTCCTGAGTGAGATGGACTGATATGTTCGTAATAGGAATGCGAACAACTGCGAGGCTGGGAAGGATGCCTCCAAGCCCGCAACGCGCCGCATGATCCCGCTCGTGTCATTCCCAGGATCGAGTCTGACGCGTCGCGCACCCGCTGCGCGTGTTGCAACCGGACCCAACGCGCCGCCTGGCCCTTCGTGTCCCATTCCGGGTGCACAGGGCAAGAAGGTTGTCCCGCGCGAGCAGATCAAGACGAAGGCACCTCCTGCTACGCCACCGCGCCTGCCGGCAACAAAGCCCACGCCGAAAGCGTTCGACAAGCCGAAGAAAGTTCTTCCTCGCCCACCCGTACGTTGCAAAAGCTGCATTCGTCTTGAAGGGCTGACGCATCTGGTGTAGAACCGCCCTAAGCGACAGCCAGGCCAGGTTGCACCTCCGCCCAAGCGCGTGACGCCGAAGAAGGTCCCTCGCAAAGTTCCTCTGTCGGAGGGAAAGTCCAAGGGAACTCCTCGTGGCAGGCGCAAGTGAGACTTTACGTACGTAAGCCATTCTGTATTTATTGAGATTTATTGCTCGAGAATTGCGAATTTGGTCCATCGAGTTAACCGTCTGTGCTGCAGCACCTATCTTGTGTACGGATATTTGAGAGATAAGCTTCAACTGGACCCCGTGAGATACCCGAAGATTTTCGAGGTCGTAGTTACGGTTCAAGAGCAGGAAACAACCCGGCAGTTACCGCTACCTCCCTTGACCTCTTACTTTACGGAGTCCGCGGAGATCGACGCGCGCAATGGGCGAACTAACGTCCCGGAACTCGAGTAATCTTCCTAGGCTCCCTGTCGAGCTTCTGCGCACAGTTATGGAGCACGCAGCTGAGGCCGCCGCTGTTAGGTCTCTATCTGACCTCGTCGCCCTCCTCCGCGTGTCGACGGCCGTCAAGGGCTGGCTGGCACCTATAGTCTACCGTACGGTTCATCTAGACTCCGAGCCCCAGTGGCGCGCTTTTTACGCAGCAGCCAAGCGAGATGGAGCTCTTCCGGTGGTCAACTTCAGCATCATCAGCTACCAACCCCCGACGTCCGAATTTACAAATGTCCTGGACGTTTTGCCGCTTTTGCGTAACTTGCAATGCCCACTGTATCTCGTTCCCTGCATACCCGACTCTTCCGCGAGGATCACGCGCCTCTTCATCTCGAAGCATGGTCCAGCGACGCCAGAGCCGCCACGCGCCAATCTGTGCCCAACCGTCACCCATATATTCTACGAGCCGTTTTATACCGGGTTATACCCAGCCAGCATGCGTACGGCGCTGCCGCTCGCCTTCCCGAACGCGACGCACTTCGGCATCCTTTACGTCGCCACCGCTGGCGAGGCCGTCACGCGCGACCTCATGACACTCGCCCGCGACTGCATCGCCCTCCCCGAAATGCGCCGATTCTACATCCGCGTCTACGCTCAAACCATCGAGGAGTCCGTGCGCGACACACGCACGATGTGCGACGTCGCCCGCGAGACGCTGCGTGACCCTCGCATCGTCATCGGCGCCGCGAGCCTAGACGAGTGGGTCTGGAAACCGGGCCGACGCGGATGCAAGCCAGTTAGCACGCTCTGGGCGGCCGACGCGCATGGCGAGTTCGATCTGTGGATGCACGGCGAGCAGGCGTACGGCACTGTCGGGGCCGAGGTGCAGACCGACTAGACGCGCGCCGCACCTCGTTTGTCATGGGCGCTGCCTGCTGCGCCGAGGTCGCTCGACGTCTTATTAATGCGCGCTGGCGTGCTAGCGCTCACCCATCTTCAGCAGGGAACACCGTGCTTCATCGAGCGCGCGCGCACTAATGCCAAGGACACCCGCACATCTCCTCATCGCACGCCTTTTTCTGTATACTTATTGCGGAACGGATACTAATACATCATCATACCCACATTTTTCTGCCGCTTTATTCTCTGTCCAGGACAGGATGTGCGCACGAGGTGCAGTGACGCGGCCAACTCCGGGATCGACGGACAATACGGCTTCGCGCTCAACCCAACCAGGTCAAGGAACACATGCCTTTTCCGGACGATGAATGGCGTTGCTACGTTGACGGTGCTTCCTTACTCTCATGGATATACTCATTGGCGGTGGAACGCTTGGACGCAGCGAAAGCGACGTGACAGCTTTCGACACGATACGCTCCAGCGGGCAAGGAGCCACGGAGCCTCTTCCTGGCGACTATACTTCGCTTGTGCGGAGGTCTCTCGCTCGAAACACATCATCATCCCTATCGTCGTCGATCCTGCATGCGGTCTTCCCACCCCGCTTTGCAGATCCAGACAATACGCAAGAATTCACCAGCCCACGCTGAACTGGACAAGGCCGACCGCTTTCATCGATGCGCAAAGCCACTTATCTCGCTCTCGTTGTCACCTGGACAACTGTCTCCTCTTTGTGCCACTAAAGCGGACAGTGGTCTGCGCAGAGTATATGTACCGGCGCATGCGCCATCCAGACCACCCCCAGAACTTGACGCAATGATGGAGGTTGACAGGTACGTTCCCTCCTCTTTGCTTCCTGCGCTGTCGCTGAAGCACCCTGCGTAGCGGCGTCCCGTATCCGCATGTCTCCTGGCTCCCGCACGAGCTTGCTCTGCGCATCTTCCGACTTGTGCATTGGACGGACCTGCTCTCAGCGAAGGGCGTGTCAAAGCTCTGGCACAATCTCGCCTCTGAGCCAGCACTTTGGACGCACTGGCAACTCAGCCTCGTACCCGGCGCTGGACCATCGCTCCCTTACCTCCGCCTAGAATCGCTCGAGCACGCCTTATCCCTCAGCGCAGCGTACCCGCTGACGATCGAACTCTCCAACGTCCTGCCCGCGTACTGTCCACTCGTCCAAGATCTACTCAGCGGCGAGATGTATCGCATGCAGACGCTCAGAGTTCACTTTCTGGTCTTCCAAGGGACGGCGACTACGGACTCAGCGGCGCTCGAGAATGTGGGCGAGTTCTTCGAGTGTTTGTGCTACGGCGCGCCGCAGCTGCGCGTACTGGAGCTACGTGCAACAGGACTGTACACACAGCTCGAGCTTCCCTTCGACGTCTTCGGCTCTGAGCCTGGCGTCTTGCGCGAGCTCAGTCTGGGCGATGACCTGCGGATTTCGATAGCTGAGCCTACACCGGCTCTTACGGGCTTGACGCGAGCTAGTGGATCATTCGACCAGATGCAGCTCGACGTTCTCGCTCGGGACGCGCCGCACCTTGAAGAGCTGCAGTTGCACGCTGTTCCATATACCCAGGCGTTCATACCGCTTACCAGTCTGCGCGCCTTCACGCAGCTGCATACCGTCGAGTTTACGACTAACAGCAACTTCTCCGCGCTCGTCGCCGATTTCGCGGCGATTCGTCACGTCCGCTTCCTGTGCCCCATTCAGGACGAGGACGTTCTGCGCCTGCGCGACACTTTACACGGGCTGCCCATCGAGATCCGTATCCTCGGACAGCAGGTCACGCTCGTGGACTCACGCGGATATACGCGCTCGTGTCTGTTGAATGCGGACGCGCGCGGGAAAGCTGGTCTCGTCATTGCCTCTCTGACGCGGGGCGTCGAACGCGTCGCCCTCGCGAGCGCTGAGTGGCTCGCGCTGGGCTTTGCATCTCTGCCCAGCGTGCTCGAGATAACGGTCTACGTGGATGAAAGCTTCCACTTCCTCGCGCCGCAAGATGAACGACCAAGTTTGCCCGCACTTCGCCTTGTCAGGTTTGCTTCGCCATTCCCTGCGAGTCAAGCCATCATCGTACGGGCCGGTGCGCTACAGGCTTTCCTCCAATACTTGCATGCTCCAGCCCTGGACACCATCCTGCTTCACACTAGCATAGAGCTGTACGAGGGGCTCGGAAGCGTCGAGACTTGGCCTCTCCACTCGTCGGGTCGCCGCCTAGCGTACGACAGCGCTCAGGCCCGGGACGGTCTCGCCTGACCAGCTAGAGTAGGCAAAGGATAACGGCAGATCATATTTGTGCGAGATAGCGACCAAAGCACGAGCGCATTGTACATACAGGATAAACATGGTACGGGGACCCAAAAGTGTGTACTACATGAGGAAGATAGACCAACATAAGAACCTGCCGCGCCTACTCGCGCTTGCGTTTAACGTGCAACAGCGCAGTATCGACAGAAACGTCGTAGATGTCCATCTCGTCGAAGTCGTTCTCGTCGTCAGACTCTGTGTCAGAATCTGAGTCGGTGACCAGGAGGACGTATCGCGGGTCGACGAAGTGCATGAACGGGGGGTTCTTCACCACGCGCTCGACGCCGTTAGCGAGCTTGGTGACCGTGATGCTTGGAACGCAGACGGAGTAACGAACGTTCTCGCGTATGAAGGCAGCGAACGCCACGACGGACAGCCAGTTGTCCTTGCGCTCGAACGCGAAGAACGGGTGCGTGAGGAGGTTTGGAGGGAGGATCTGACGCGAAGAGGCGGAATAGATCAGTATCATTACGATCAAAAAAGACGTGCGACGTACGCAAGACTTGAAGCCGATAACATTGCTCATAGTCGTCGGCTTTAGCAACTTGCCGGCCGCAGTGGTCGCACCACTGCTATACTTCATGAAGAGTGTGAAGCCGTCGACCGTCACCCACTTGACCGGCTCGTGCAAGGGAAAGTACGGATCATGATTCTCATTGGCCACGACCGAAGGGAACGCCTGCCAGAAGTTTTAGTCAGTCAGGGCATCCTCAGCGCCGCGGGCACATGGCGCGCACCCAGACGCGGTACTCCTCAAGGTGGGCGACGTCAATTGCGGTCAGGTCAATGATGGTGAGCGTGGCGGTGGTGTTTGCCATGGCTGAAGCCTGGGCGTGGTCGTGAATGGTCGTGGTTGTTGACGGACCGGTGGGCCGAGGAGGTTCGACAACGACGAAGAGACGATGACAGTCGCCTGAGACGCCAGCAAGAGACAATCCCGCGCACAAGAAGATTCTATGGCGGCCCCTTCATTCAGTACTAGCACGTCGAGCCCAGGTTGAGCCTTAGGTGCAGGGAGAACTTACTGTTCAAAACTTGAAGGTGTATCCGCTTCCCTCGCCAACAAGACTGGCCAGTGGACAAAGCAACGGAGTGGCGGTATTCTCTTCCAAGGAGGGATGAGGCTATGGCGTAACCGGTCTGCGGGCACTTGCTCACCTTAAGAACCGGGGAGGAGTGCGGAGCGGTCGGCATCGCCCGCAATCTTCCTCCGTTGATATAATAAGGGCCGGCGACCACGCACAAATGGAAGCGTGGCCCACAGAAATTAAGAACCCTACAGCGGCAAAATGACAGGACCGACCGTGGTTCGAACACGGGACAACACGATAGAAGCTGGCTATGCCACTGCAATCGCGTGCGCTACCACTGCGCCACCGATCCTTGGTCAGGTTCCCCATGGGACCTATACCAAGATGCGCGTTGCAAAGCAGCAAGCTCAGCTGCTCGGCCGAATGCGCCTGCCACTAGTGTCCTGCTTGCTCCTTCCCACTCAGGATTCCTAACTAGGAGCAGCAATCGTATGAACATACCGCGCCACCGGTCCCCTTCGCTGGCGGCTTCCCAGATCGTTCATTCTGTTACATATCACATAACCTGTCGACGACTACGCCCAACTTGAAGTCATCCGACGAGGCCTGGCGGTAGCGCGCCTCTCCCTGCTCTGTTTTACACACAGTGACACACCATGGGCGTTGGGCAAAGTGGATAAATTTCGATACCGGCCCATCACGGCGCGAAGACTGGGCTCTTGATTGTCGCGCGCATTCGCCGGACACGTACAGCAACATCTCCGAACAGGACGTGATCGTCGTCGCGGAAAGCTGCAAAGTGTTGGTTCGTGTCTTGACACGTGTGGACGTGCAACCTTGCTACAGCCTTGCGCAGTAGTTCCTCCCTGTCGACATGTCATGGCTTCGAGGACTAGACGAACACGAACACGTTCGTGGGTATCACTCTGGACTCTTCGACATGCCTCACTCTGGCGTCCACGTAAAGGGATATGTCGGTCTATTCAAGGCCCAGGATAGGGTGCGATCTGTCCGTGCTGTCATCAGCGATCGACAAACTGCACAGCCAGAGGGGCCAAGCAAAGCTCCATATAAGGGACACACGAGCGTTCACTTGGATTTCACCCCGCCTCTTGTCATGATCGCGTCGTCGACCTTGGTTGGTCGCACGACGTTCGCCATGGATTCAAGCTCTGCGCTGCCGCCGCGGTCCACGACACCTTCGCTTCAAAGAGTTTCCACAAAGGTCCAGCCTAGGACGACACGCTACCGATATGTGGTATGCAATGCGTGCATTGAATTATCGATGCTGTCTTAACTTAGGACCAGGTTACCGATCTGCCACCTGCTCTTCCTCCTCCAAGCGGCGCGTTGCCTCCGTTACCACCAAACGCTCCTTCATCACGCTTTCCAGCTCAGGAGAATCTCGCGTCGTCCAGTGCCAGCACACCAAACAGTGCATCCGGCAGCTCACCGTCCACACCGCCCGTGCGACCACCACGCTCGATCTCACGACCTTCGCCAGCGCCGATAACCTTTCCTTCTGTCGTCGGCGATTTATCTGTGCCGAAGGAGACTCGCCGTCGCTCACGCTCCCTCGGCTCCCTTCAACCCCCGTTCCATTCACACTTTGCTAATGACAGTACGACGGACCTCTCTGTCGTCCACCATATTCGCCGTGACCGCTCCGGTACAGACGCATCAGCGCCCCTATCACATCCCCGCCTTGCATCTGCCGATCACGCCTCGCGCGCCCCTACGCCGTCGCAGCAGCCAGGGTCTCGCTCGCAGTCGCCAGTCACTGCGCCTCGAGATGACTTTTCGAGCGCGGCACACGCGAGAAAGTCGTTACGCACTTTGCACAGGATGTCGCGCTCGCTCTCACGCCTTCGTCCGTCGCCCGACGGCGAACAGCCGGTGCTCGACATCACCCCGTTGCCGCCTGTCCCTAGCTTGCCTCCTACGAGGGACCGCCCCTCTATCAGTCACTCCCGCAAGCCGTCGATGTTCCGTCTCGAGGAGGACGATAACTCTGATATTCAGCGCGCCCTGAAGATGAAGATGCGGCAGTCGCGGCATGTTAGGGATGTCTCGACTGGTGGCGCCATTTCCTTGAAGGGCGCCGCTCTCGCTGCTCGCGACGATTCGGCCGTGAGGCAGATGGTCATGCCGCCCAAGCTTCGTCGCGTCTCTCGATCGTTCACCAATCTTCGTCTCCTGGCAACCCGCGATGCTCTTCAGGCGGAGGACCAAGCTACGCATCTGCTCCAGGCTCAAGCGGAACGTACTGCCAAAGCTCAGGAGGGCAACCCACTCATTCGTCCACTTCCGCTGCCGCCGACGCCTGATCACAGGTCGATGTCGCATCCACGCAAAGCGCCAGAACCGCCAAAGCCCCTTCCTCCCACTCCCACTCCTCCGAAATCGAAGTCCAAGAAGCCTACTAAAGCCCCTGCACTCACGCTTCCCGCTCTCCCACCCAAGCCTGCTCCTATCGGCGAGCAGCCCATCCCGGCGTCGCGGACCATGAAGAGCCGCATCTTGTCCGCTGCTACCATCTCGCGCATGAAGGCGATGTCTCCCGCGTCCATGATGTCCACATTCGCCAGTCCTCGGCCGTCGTCTCGCGATTCCAACTCCAGTCGCGGTACGATTTCGACGAGCGCGTCATCGAGGGAGTCGAATGAAAGTCGTTCCACTGGCACCACGACGAGTGCTTCGTCCACGTCGTCCGAACGGCCGCGAGTTGTACCTGGCCACCGTCCGCCGCTGCAGCCCAGCCAACGTGGCCGTCTCGGAGTTCTTCCTGGTCGTACTCCAGACCTGACAGTTCACGTCTCGAGTCCCGTCGATCCTGTCGCCGGGTCGCACAACCGCATTTCCTTCCTCGCCCCTGCAATGGTCAAGCCGTACATGGGCCATCGATTCTAAGCCAAACCTCTGTGAGGTTCCTTCGTACATTCGTTATTGTACACCAAATCTTTTCCCGCATCGCTCCGAGTCGTGTGTGTGTGTGCTTATCATTATTCACTCCCTCAACTTTCGCTCCACGTCTTGTCGTCACCGTCAATGTTCATACAAAAGCTGCTGTCTTTACAAGTCTGCGTCTACACACGTGTTACTGTATCCGTTGTTGCTATACAATCACTTAGAATTGCTGCCCGACGAGCTTCTCACTGAGTTTCCACAACTTCTCCGCCTTCTCCTTGTCCAAGCCCTCCGCTTTCGGCGTCTCGACCTGGCAGTCGAAGAGGTACGCGCCGTTGGGAACGGACGGATCGAGCGCTGCGACGAGACTTGTGCTGCAGCCCTGTGCGAGACTCTTCGGAGCACCGGGTCCTTGATACGCGGGGTCTGCCTCTCGCGCCTTCTTCGCGTTCGCAGCGAGCTCTTCCATGTTCGTATGGCGTTGCATGCCGGAGAAGATCACTGCAGAGAGTAAGTCTCGGGGTAGTGAGTCAACATATGAAGGACAGTACGCACAACCAGGGTGAAGGGTGATAGCGCGATAGCCACGGGAAACGAGCGAAGTCGTGAACATGACGGTCGCGAGCTTGGACTGGCCGTACGCGCGGAAGGGATCATACTCCGTGTGCTCGTAGTTGTAGTCGTCGTAGTTGCCCGTCGACGCCCTATGAGCGCTGCTGGAGACGCTGACGATAGTACCGTTCTTCGCGAGACGCGGGAGAAGTAAGTTGGTGAGGAGGAACGGCGCAATGTGGTTCGTCGCGAGCTGCGTCTCGATGCCGTCTACCGTCTTCGAGTACGGCGTAGCCATGACTCCAGCATTGTTGATAATAACGTCGATGGTCGCCGCAGCAGGGCTGGAGAAAATCTTCTCAGCAGCTGAACGGATGCTGGCGAGAGAGGTGAAGTCGGCCTGCGCGAAGACGGTGGTGATCGTAGGGTCGACCGCGGCGATGGCGTCAATCACAGGTTGGACCTTGACTGGATTGCGGCCGACGAGGATGAATGCCTTCGGCGATGCGCGTGCTAGAGCGAGTAGTGTCGCTCCGCCCACGCCTTCGAGAGTCGGACCCGTGAGCAGAACTGCGTTCTTGTGTGAGCTTGGGTTCATGGTTCATATGCAGATACGTACAGGTACGGCCCTTGACGCGATCTGCGAATTTGGCAACTACTTCGTCGCCAGTGGTGTCGTGGTTGAAGGCCATAGCAGTAGGTGGAGAGTTTGGGACAAATGCTTGGGGGGCAACCCTGGCGTCAGCATTGCTTTTATAGGGCCCCAAGCGCGCGCGATAAAGACGAGTCTAGATTCGCAGTGTACACGTTAGACACCGAGGACAGGAATGTCCGCGGCGCAAACCTAACTGATTTCGTATGTCCGAGTGACATCATGTCACTCGGACATGATCGCGCCTGTCCGGGCGAGGACGCTCGGAGCGCCAACGCTTATTCATCTGCTTACGCGGTGCACATGACACGTCTCGCCTTCGGGTCAGTATCGATTATTGCGCTTATGTAACATGTTGCACGCGCCTTAGCCCTCCAATCTATATATTCTTCGCGACCTACAGCGCTGCCCTCATAAGGGAGCCAGAGAAACGACGACCAGTTCGGCCAAGGTCCGCCGCATACCCGTTGGCATCTTTCTACACCTGTTCCTGAATGCCAACTCCCCCGCGCCAGTGTCAAGAAGCTTCAAAGCTCCAAATCCTGTCGAATCATCTTTCGACACAGTACGGCGCTGAGCGCTTGGAGCTGGTGGTGATGAGTCAGGCTCACATAATTATTCCTTCCGAGTTTCTGATCGGACATATAAACCCGATTCCAGCCTTTCCTCCCGCGACACGCGCACCCGCATCGCGTTTTCAGCACCCGTCCAGGCACGCGGCTTCTGCCATGCCTGTCCTACCACCAGAGCTTCTGCGCGGCATTTTCGAGCTCGCTGCGCTCAGCACCATGCCGGAAAAACTCGCAACGGCTGTGACGCTTACGCAAGTGTCCAGGGCGGCTCGAGAATGGATGTTACCCGTGCTGTACAACACAGTCTGCCTATCCGACGTCGTCGATCGGGAGCGTTTTTTACAGACCGTGACGCGTCAGCCAGGGACATATCCTGTGCACAACCTGTCGATTTTGACTTGGCCGGCGCCTTCTGGAGCAGACTTCACCGCTCTGCTTGCTGCGTTACCACATCTCTCGCACACGCAGATTCCCCTCGCCCTAGTCCCCTTCCTCGTAGGCGCGTCTTCTTCGTTAACACATCTATTCATATCAAAACACGGACCCACTCAAGACGTCCCCCTCGTACCTCTGCCGTCCATCACCCATATCTTCATCGAACCGTTCTACAACGGGCTTTACCCCATCGAGCTCCGCGTGGCTATGCCGACCCTTTTCCCCAACGCGACGCATTTCGGCATGTCCTACGTCCTCAGCAATGACGACGTCTCGCGCGACCTTGTCCTGCTCTTCCGCGATATGCTCGCCCTCCCCTCCATTCAGCAAGTCTACGTCCGCATTCTCTCGCATACGCCGGAGGGCGCGGAGAACGACGCGGCGACCATGCGCGGATTGTGCAAGCCAATTCGCGATCCCAGGATTCGCGTCGGGTCCGCGAGCGTTGTAGAGTGGATTTGTCCGCCCGGGCAGGAGCGTATCAATTCGTCACGCTCGCTGTGGGCTGCGGATACTCTAGGACGATTAGACATGTGGGCGCACGGGACACCAGCGTACCCATAGGACCAGCACGCTCGGTGCACGTCACGACGACCAGCCTTTGCAACCGCCGTCGAGACAAAAACACATATCCTCGTACTGTAATTCCTGCCGTTCACATCGCTTTCGTGTTCGTGGTACACACGCGGCCGGAGATCCACAGTCTATACCCAGTTGACCGACATTATACATTCGTGTGCTCAACGCGCAATCCCCTGCCAAGCCGAGAGGATTCTCTGTTTGCCGTCCTAAAATGGAACAGAATGCCGTTCGGCCCGTTCCCCCGAAGCGCCAGCATGCGCGCGCATGACTCGTTACCGTCGTATAAAGCCAGGGAAGCACGTCTGCTTTGTCCCCTAACGTTCGAAATGGCCCCATTCGAGCTCTCGTACACCATCGTCGACGCCTTCACGGGTCACGTTTTCGCGGGCAACCCGGCAGCTGTCATCGTCCTGCCCAAAGATCATACTCTCCCGGACGCGACTCTACAGCTGATCGCACGCGAATTCAATCTCTCCGAGACCGCGTTTCTCTCTCCTACCGATGAATCAGACGTCTTTGGACTGCGCTGGTTCACTCCGGCTCTCGAGGTCCCGCTGTGCGGACACGCCACACTCGCCTCAGCGCACGTGCTCTTGACCACAGTTGCCGCTGAATCGAAGAGAATTGTCTTCAAGACGCGCTGGTCTGGCGAGTTGATCGCCTCGCGTGCGGACAACGGGAAAATCGAACTCGAGTTTCCCGCTGGAGTCTGTGAGCCCGAGTCGGACGAGTTGAAGACGAAGGCGGGCGAGACGCTCAAGAAGGCTCTGGCGCTCGACGTCGCGCCCGTGATCCATTTCGTGGGCGGCGCGCCAGGTCCCTCGTTCCAGGGGTACCTCCTCATCCACGTGGACGACTCCATCGACTTGGCCAACTTGAAAGTCGACTCCTCCATTCTCGTACGCTCTTATTCGTTTGCTCTCATGCGCGGAGATTAATCATATGTGATGCAGACGGCTGAGCTCAACCCGCCGTACTGGCTCCAGATACTGACCAACACTCCGCAAGGCGAACACCACTTTGTCTCGCGTGTGTTCGCCACGGGATCGGGCGTCCCGGAAGATCCAGTTACCGGCTCTGCGCATTGTATGCTCGCGACCTACTGGACGCAGAAGCTGGGTATATCGGGAGAACTGAGGGCTCGCCAAGTGAGTCAGCGTGGAGGAAACGTGGATGTCGAATGGGTGAGGGAGAGTGAGCGCGTCAAAATACGCGGGGAAGCTGTGGTCGCTGCGAAAGGCATTTTGTTAGTTCCCCTGTAGGTACATATCTGGTTATCCCGGACTGCCAGCAACTGTCATAGTGTGCAGAATATATCCCGAGCTCGCACGCGGGATGTCCATTCATTCAGATGAGTCGACTCATCGGACCGCGACGCCGATTACGCAGGCGTCTGCAGCTGACTCACGCCCCCTCCCCTATTCCTTTAAAACGCAGAGCGGGGATCGCGATGCGTCAGTCACATCTTCTATTCGTCTCATGGCACCTCGCGAGCTGGAGTACACCGTTCTCGACGCGTTCACGTCGCACGTCTTCGCGGGCAACCCTGCATGCGTCATCGTCCTACCACGCGGACTCGTCCTTCCCGAGGGGACGATGCAGCTCATAGGACGCGAATTCAACTTGTCTGAGACGGCGTTCATCGAGTCTACGCATGAGCCCACGACGTTTGGGCTGCGTTGGTTTACCCCTGCGCTCGAAGTGCCACTGTGTGGACACGCGACGCTCGCTGCAGCGCAGATCCTCTTCTCCACAACGTTGGCCGAGTCCAGCAGGATCGTCTTCCGGACGAGATGGTCTGGAGATCTCATCTGTACGCGCACGGAGAACGGGAAGGTCGAGATGGAGTTCCCCGCTGGCGTTGTCGAGGCTGTCGACGACGCGCTTCGAGCCAAGGCTGTCGAAGCTGTGCGTCACGCACTGGGACTCGAGACCGTTCCATTGGTTAATTTCGTTGGACGGACTCCGGGGGCGTCATTTGATCGCTTCATTCTCATTCACATCGACGACAATATCGACCTCGCAAGTGCGAAGGTTGACCCGTCGATCCTCGTGCGTCTACCACTCTGAGACCTCGTTATCCGCGCCTCTGACAGTCATCGCAGGATGCAGAGCTCAATCCACCCTGCCGTACCATCGTTCTCACCAACTCTCCCCCGAACGGTGCGAAGCACTTTGTCTCCCGCGTATTTGCCATCGCTGCTGGCATCCCGGAAGACCCGGTCACAGGCTCGGCACACTCCATTCTTACACCGTACTGGAGCCAGAAGTTAGATATCAACGGCGAGTTGAACGCGCGCCAGGTGAGCCCGAGAGGGGGTGACTTAGACGTTAGTTGGGTTAGGGAGGCTGGAGCCTCGGGACGGGTGAAGATGAGAGGGGAGGCGGTCGTCGCGGCAAAAGGGACTCTTTACGTCCCAGCCTAAAAGCTCTGAATAGCATTGGACACCCGTCTCCAACGACTGTATTATACATCAACAAGCATTCAACTGCAATCGTACCTCCCTATCTTTCCGGAGATTCAGCCAAAGGCCTAGAGAAAGGTTGCGAGAACCTCAATACCTAGCAGCGGACTGCTTTCGCTAGCGCGGTGAGCCCATCAAAGTTGACGCGAATGAGAGATTGGCACGAGAGCTATGCATGCTGCCGCCACCCGTGATAATGATCGAGCAGGTTCAGATTGGTGCATAAATAAATCATATCGTCAAAGAATTTCACATGTAGAAGGACGAAGGGCAGAATCACGTATATACACAATCATACTCATAGTAGTAACGCAAGGTCTCAGACGCGTGCCAGTAACGTGGTTAGGCATAGGACAACTTCCTTCTGCCTCTGCAGCACCCTCTCCCAGTCAGATGATGCGACGTGGTCCAGGATTCCGCGGGCAGTGAACTTGTCAGGATGCCAGCGCAGCAGTTGTGATCTAATCGCCTGTTTCCGCCTCGATGCGTCAACACCATCCAGAAGGAATGTTTCCACAGCGGCCGGATTAATTATGTGCGCACCAGGCGCCACGGGCCACGGGAAAGTGTCGAAAGTAAGCTTGGAGGAGGGACAGAGGCGTTGCGACCATACTGTCTCGTACTGTTGCTGTGGCGTGAGTGTCGCGCCCTGTGTTTGGGTTGAACTCTGGCGCAGCGCGTCCCACTGTCCAGAGAGTCTATTGAAGGCAGTAGTCTCGCGCCGACGTTGCTCCTCGCGCTTGCGTGCCGCCTCTTCCTCCATGCGGATACGCTCCTGCCACTCGCGATGAAGCTGCTCGAGGTCGGAGCGGGCCTGCCGCCACAACCGCTCGCGCTCGACGAACTCAGCGAGGCGCTCACTATCTCTGCGCAGACTGGAAATGGTCGCGGCGTCCTCCTGTTTCTGCCGTCGCAGCGTGGCAAGGTCGTTTGCCATTGTGGTGTTCTCGCGACGAAGGTGAGCAGTTGTGGCGGCGTCTTCCTCGGTCCAGCGGCGCATGTTGGCGACCTGCTCCTCGAGTGTAGTCTTTTCCCTGCGCATCTGATCAGCCGCTGCCTCGCTCGTCGCCAGCAGGCGACGAAGAGAAACAACCCGGTCCCTGAGCACAGAGTTAGCCCCTCGAGATACGGCCAAGTCATTGCGCAGCTGCTTCTCCACGTCCACTTGCTCCGCGTTCTTGACCCGCAGAGCCGCAACCTCTTTCTGAAGCTTTGAGTAGTCGACGCGCACAGTGTCCCGCTCGGTGCGCAGCCGCTGCTCGGTCGCCTTCAAGCGGTGCAGCACAGCGATCTCGTGCTCGAGAGCCACATTCGTGCTGCGCAGCGAATCCCGCTCCTCGCGAAGAAGAGCCTCAGAGCGCCGTAACCCTTGTAGCTCGCTATCGCGCGATGCAAGCTCGGCTTCCTTGCGCAATAGCATTTCCCTGCGGCTGGTTCGCTCAGCGTCCAGTGAAACCTGGAGCTGTCTTACCTTAGCCTGGAGAGCACGCTGTTGCGCATTCAATCCAGCAGCACATTGCTGCTGCAAGAGCGTCATCTGGCGGACGAAGGCGTCGAAAGGTGACTCGGTCGTAGCAGACTGGCTCATATGGGAATATAGATGTTGGTAGTCCAAGATGATGGTATGAGTCAAAGGGTTGGTAAACAACAGACAACACGAAGGTCGAGTCGAAGGCCTTTATACCCAGAATGCGCGAGGTAGTCGGGTCCTACTCGGTTCTTGTTCGCAAGCCAGATCGAACGCAGCAGATTCTTGTAGAACACCCCAGGACGCGCCATAATAGTGTCTGGGAGATCAAGACGTGACAGACTCGCGCAGACCGCAAGATGTGGAAACGAGCGTGAATGACGAGGACAAGCCGGAACGGGCGGCATTTGAAGTGCTCCGAACCTCGCAAGCCGCCACAAATTCGTGATAGACACACACATCCCAAACTCGCAGTTATATGACAAGAATTATGCGTGAAATTGTAGTAGATGGCTGCTAAACAATAGGATCGGATTATAATCAACTCACGACGCGCTGCACAACAGTTCGTTCAGACACCGAACAACGATCTCGGCGCCCTTCCTAATCTTCCCTCGCTCAACCTCCACAACGCTATCCATCCTCGCAGCAAACTTGTCCGGGTGCCATCTTTTGAGCTCCCGTCGAATGTCGGCCTTCGAGGCGGGCACGAGAAACTTGCGGATCGCCTCGGTCGTGATGGCCTTCCCCCGGTCCGTCGTTGGCCAGGGAAAGGTCATATATGTATACGACGGAAGCTGACTCGGAGAGTTGGAGGACAAGAGCTCTGTCCAGCATCGCTCGTACTCCTCTCGCGTGCGGAAGCGGTCGTGGGAGGTTGTCTGCTCGTCGATCTCCTTGGCGATACCTCCAAGCTGTTGGCGGATCTGCTGGTGGATCTCGTGCCCGAGGGCGGTGTGCATAGTGTAGTAACGATACGCTGAACTGTCCATCGCGTTTGACTGTGGTGTGCGGTATGGGGCTGGATGTGGCCATATGGCTCGACGACGATTTATATACCCACCACTTGGTTTAAAGCGCATTCCGCTTTGATAGAGTGCGCTCCGTGGTGGAGAAACCACTGCTACAAGAGGCGGCGTAAGAGTGCGAAGCGTCATATGCGCATCTTACACGTGGTCGCCCGAAAGCGCATCGATTAGATATCATGATGTAGTCTGAGAGATAAGGAAGTCTGTTGGTGGACCAAGGTACTGCAGGAAATATTACTAGCGCTAAACGATCCACGCATCTTCCAGAAGATACGGCAATCTATAAAGTCGGATGTCATCGTCGTTGCGTTTATAGTGGTACTTTCTAACCAATTCCACGTTGGGTAATGGCCATTCGCCCTCGAGCCATACGCGAACGAGGATGAGGCCGTCGACATTCGAGGGAAGCCATTTAGCGACAACCAAGGCTGACAACTGGACCTCTTGCGTCGGTAAAGATGTCGTCAACTGGACGGTGCGCAACGACGGGCACTCGAACCGCGCAACGTCGTCTCCAAACATATGTCGATACGGTGCAACGACACGCGACGAGACGAGGAGAACCAATATCACGAGGTTGGCAAGCTGCGGCAGTCGCACCGAGGCGAAAAAGTGGTCCGGCAAGTGCAGCGCGCGCACGTTCGCGTAGAAGTCGCTGCAAGTTTCCAGCATGTCCATCACTTCCGGCGGATGTGAGCTCATCATCCCGCGCACATAGTCGTCTACACCGTGAGCTACGACGACGGCAGATTCAGGTTGGTCTCGCGTAGTCACCATAGTGTACGTCCCGGGTTTACCCGACAGCTGATCCGACCCGCCCGCGCGGGTGCAAACACCAAACCCGGTTATAGACACCGGGTGCTGACGCAACCCGTCTGACATATTGCGGGTTCGGGTGGTGACCCGAAAGTCCCAATTCGGGTACGGGTTCGGACCCGAACCCCGGACCCGCGGGTTTTTGAGGATTCTCGCGCTCAGTCGCTGCCTGCTGCTGTGCGCAGCGCTGTAATACATGTCACAGTTTGATTCTGCATTGCTCTATCTCTCGAATTTACACTTCTGCGGCTACTACGAGCTTGTTGTCATCAATCATGTCCTCATCCCACCAGGACTTCAGGCAGAGCGTCGCGCGGACAGAATCCGCCGACAGACGGTTGCGAAGATGTCCCAAAAGAATCCGGCCAGTGCTGAACAGGCGCTCAACATCAATCGTGCTCGCTGCAAATACGCTGTCAGACTACTGCAAGAGCCGGGAGCCCAGGTCAGACGCACCGGGGGCAGAGCAATAATCAATTGCCATGCGGTGCAGGCAGGGATATGTCTCGCGATGAGCCCACCACCACCCAACAATGTCAATTGTATCCTCAGTTGGCGCGTTGAGGTAACGCTCAAGTTCGGTTGCTGCGGCTGTGCTCCGCGCGTTGCGTCGGGTTGGCTTGACTGGGGAGAGCGTGAGCATTTGCTCGGCAAATGTCTAGAATTTCCGTCAGTCAATTCTTAAACGAAGTACCCAGGCTACCTTGGGTTCCGCGGCGACCACGGGGGCAAGATTGCCGTCGAAATACTGGACTTCAAACACAGTGGTCATTGACTGAAGCACCTTGGCCAGCCACTGGGGCGTAAAGGTCCGATCGTGGGCGCGGAAAAAAGCCGTCTTGAACGCGGGATTGAAGACTGGTACTAGCTTCAGCAGAGTATAAAGGGGATGCTTGTAGCGTACCAGTAGCAAATTGATAGAGCTCCTTGCTGGCGAGAATGCGCTGGTACTTCTTCAATTTTGCGATGCCCAGCTGAGCCGCTGCTGCAACTGCTGCAGACTCGCTATCCTCGGCCTCGCCTCGCAGCCGTTCAATCAAGCCATAGACGCTGCGCAGCGCAACGCATGTGCCGGGGAAGTCAGAGCGCGAGAAAAGTTGAGTCATCTCATGGAAAGACTACAACGTGTATTAGTCATGAGTAGAAAGAGAAGAGATCTGTACATACCGCGAGGAGGGACTTGAGATGGTCCAAAAGTTGCCATTCTGCATTGCTCAATGAAAGCGCGCGCAAGCTTGTCTGTGATGCTGTCAAGGCGTTAACGGCAGACTTGTTTGCAAGTGCAAATAGCAGGAGGTTGTAAGTGGAGTTCCAGCGCGTCGAGACATCACGCGGAAACTTCCGCAGTGGAAGGTTGTTGACGCGTAGGGCTGCAGCCCACTGAGGCCGAAGTTTCGTTGTGGAGCGTAGAATCTTGATCGAAAGTGCGCGAATCTGTACAAGCGCATTAAATGAAAGCTGAAATCTGTGGAGGATTGGGAATCACACCTTCTTCAGCGCAGCCGTGATGGCAGCGGCCTGTTCCTCCAGCGACGGGACATCATCCCCATCGCCGTCCTCGCCGTCTTCGTCAATAGCCGGTAAGATAACACCGTCAAACTCATCCTCCTCGTCATCTTCCCAGTCGTCTAAGTCGGTGTCCTCGAGGCCTGGCATGTCGAAGTCTGCGTCTTCATCATCCTCGTCGTCATTTGCTGTGCGCCGCTCAAAAGCCGAAGTGATGGCCTTAGCGCCGAGATTGAGGATGTGCGTGATGCAGTTGCCATGCATCCCGCTGCCTTTAAAGGACATGGGCAAAAGCCGCTCCATCTGCTCGACCAGCGCATAGTTGTTGGACGCGTTGTCGAGTGTCATAACCATGAACTACATTGGTAATTAGTATGTATACGCAAACAAGGTTGCTTTCAACAGACCTTGTCCATCAGGCCATAGCGCTGGAGAATGCCGTGAAGAACACGCGCGAGAGTGATGCCGGTGTGGGACTGCAGTATATGTTAGACCAGTTTCGAGCGGTGGCTAGAGATTATACCTCTGGAATGTCGACAATATCGAGCAGGAGGTGACGCATAGTTCCTCTGTCGACAAAGTGCACCATAAAAGCAGCAAACGCGAGGTGGTTGGGACTCGTCCAGCAATCAGATGTGATGTGGATGCGGCCTGGGAGGCGCTGTAGATTTGTAAGTGAAACTGTGAATATCGCGGATACTGGCACCTACATGAAGCAGCTGTGTGACCTGCGTAAGGGCCTGGCGAAAAAACGAGTGCAGATCGCGCCGAGCCGTAGTCGGCGACGGGATCCACAGCTCCGGACGACCAGTCTTCAAGATGAGATGCAAGCCCGCGTCGCCGAGGTTGTTGAATGAGCGAAGACACTGCGTTAACCAGCGAACAATCTTGATTCTATGAGGTAATAAGCATTATATCGCAGCGCACTCCAGAACTACGTACCGCATGACCTCATTGGTAAAAGGGATGCGAGAGTAGACAATATCGAAGAGATCCTTTACGTCAGCAATGGCGAACTCCCTCGGGGTGCAGAGCTTTGCGTGAGCGCGGAGATTGCGGGTTGAGGAGTAGTCCTGGGTCTCTTGCGAGCGATAGACCGTAGTTGGGCACTTGAGACAGGCGAACGCGTGCACAAAGGCTTCGTTGCGGAACTCGACGACTGGGTGCTCGAAGAACTGATAGACGCGGGAGCGATACTTCTTGTACTTTGCGTCTGTCAATATATCAGTGAGTACTCTGCACAGAGGAGTCTCAATATACCTAGCTGCGCCTGCAGAACAACACATTGGCGGATGAGGTGATTGTTCTCATCCTCCTCCTCGTCACTGTCCTCGCGCAAGCTAACTTCTGCGGTCAGAGACTGCCGGCCACGGCGGGGAGGGATGCGAATAACAAGGCGTTCTTGCTCTACAGGGACAGGTGCGCGATCTGGGAGCGGTGGAGTAGCCACGCTGCCGCTGCGTGCCTGCGACTGGTTGCGAACACGAGACGTAGCCCGGCTGCCCTGCGGTGTAGGAACACGGCTGCTAGGACGGCTGCGTCCCCGCTCCGAAGGCTGTGAGCCTCTGGTGGGCGGCGCGATGGTAGGAAGATCGCCGTCGCCTGCGCGTGTAGAGCGAAGCGCATAAGACAGCGCCGGAGCAGCTGCAGCGCCAGTAGCTGGGCGACTGGAGGGTGGTCCTCTGGGAGCCATTGGAAGTCGACACAGATTGACAACTTGGTGGCCAGGCTTTATATGCGAAGGACCCAGATGTACGCCTGGGAGTAAAACGCAGAGTTCTACCGCGCAGAGTTCTCCCGCTTGTGCATGCGATGCACCCCGTGATCTCCAAGCTCCTCTCGGTTACGCTGAGAAGAGCGAGCACAGGAGTTGAGATAAGACATCATGAACCCATCGCAGAGGTACCCCATGAGCATAGAGGGTGATATCTCTGATTGTACACCCATTCTGCCAGCTGAGGCCTGAGAACACTGCACATGCGCACGCAGAGCTGAGAAGCGTGCAAAGAAGAGGCGGCCAGACCATGAAGTCGCACCCTCAGAAGCCTTCTAGGTGCGGATCCTGACAGGAAGAACACATGGGAACACCACAGAAGAGCACCAGAAGGGGGAAATGCCTCAACGCTGATGAGCCAAATAAGCTGTTCCTGACCAGAGATAAGGGATTGCATCCGCGCTTTGGAAAGTTTCCAAGGAGGACGTAGTCCGAGCGACCCTTGATTATGCGGGAGTCCCTATGCAGCGGGACCCCGATCTCGGAGCAGGCTAAGACTTAGGATATGTTGAGTGAAATGGTATACAATTATATTGGGTCCTTACGTTTCTCTTACTATAGCCAGGATGTTCTGTAAATTGAACTTTTGTCAGATGGAAAAACTCGCCGCACTGGAGGGCCTTGAACTTGGGCCGACCACTGCTTAGTCAGCCAAAAGTTCAGGCCTGAACTTTGGGCACGTGCTGGCACGCGCACTTTCAGATCCTGGCCGCATGTGCGGAATCCGGGTAGGATTAGAACTAGCAGATATAGCTCCGTGTATGTGAGCATGCGCAATAATACGATACCAGCGTATTGCACACACATGCGTCAGCATGTGCCCAATTCTGACTCGCAAAGTGCGCCGAACTGGTGCACACACAGACACATGAGGCATTCGCTCATGGGCACGTGGACGTCACGAGTGAGCCGAGAACGTCGTTTCGCACCTTGTCCCGCCCATGTGTCCATGTCGATCAAATGCATTTGGTTTGTTGTACATAGTAGTGGAGATCTGACGATGTGAGCGTTGACGGTATTGTTGTACATAGTAGAGATCATATCAGTATTCGTTCGCGACGAGTGGTGCACGTACTCCCACTCTGCGCAAGACGCGGTGTGCTTGAGGCGTCGCCACAGATACAAGACACCGGCGGTGCGACGAGGTACCACTCTTGTAGCTCCACGAACGCGCTTGCCGACCGAGCAGCTCGGAAGGGACAGGGCTCGGCGCGGCGCAGTGCGCAAGCGTCGTTACCCGAAGCACCTGCTTGCCTGTGAAAGCGTGAGTGGCGGGCGAGGGTGCGGTACCGGGACGGGCGAGTGCGGGAAGGGGATCTGCGCAAAGTTGGAAGTGTGGCGGTGCCGATTTTTGCCAGTAGTTGGAGTTTACTGGCAAAAAACGGCACCGCCACTCAGCGCTCAGCGCAGGTGCGCGCGCGAGTGGCAGAGCAGGGTCGATGACGGAATCAAGAGTGTTAGAGCGCACCGTGAATGTTCCGCGCTGTGCAGTATGTCGTAGCGGCCACAGGAGTGAGCACAGGACGGGCGCGTGGGCTGGGAGTTATCATCGGGGCAGATGCTGAGCGTGCGTGGTCACTGGATCACCGCGCACGCTCAATCGCATAGGCGCCGAGTGTAATGGGCGGCGAACGGGAAGTCGAGGGAATGCAACGCGGGAAGTACGGCGTGGTAAGGTGGCGCAGTGTGTCGAGCTGCGCGCGCGCTGGAAACGAGCCGGCGAGCGCGCGCGCGCGGGGATCGTACTCGACACTGGCAGCGCGCGCACACGTGTCCGTGGAGACCTGTAAGTCATGATAAGCACTACGCTCAAAACATAACGAGTGGGAAGACTTACTGGTCCTTACAGTACCGCTGTAAGGTCAACGGTGATGCTGCGGCGCCCTGCAGTTGCGCGAGAAAAATAACGACGTCCTGTGGGACGACAATTGCCAAATGTCACTGGCTCGCGGACACGCATGGTGCGTACAGCGTCAATACGTGGTTGCGGAACGACAGCGCGAGAGGGGAAAGAGCAGAGTTGCACTGCACCCGCTCCTTCCACCGCACGCGTCTATACCGGAAAGAAAGAAAATTTTACAGATGGAAAGCTCTTAGTATTGTGGGGTATCATCTCTACATCCAACTTTGGCACTTTCAACGCCAGAAATGCGACTGTTGTGTAAAAAACTTGCTAATTACCCGCGGATTTGGGGTTCGGGTGCAGAACCCGACCCGTTTAGGCGGGTCGGGTGCAGTGGACCGAACCCGTGCGCCGGGTTCGGATTTATTCGGGTGTAAACAGGCTGACCCGCGGAAAGTCCCGACCCGGGGCGAACACTAAGTCACCATGAGCGCGTGCAAACCTGGGACACCCGAGAGCGTCGCGTCGCGCGCCCCTGGGAGTGGGTACCAGATATCGAGTCGCGAGTTACGGCGGTTAGCGAGTACGATGGCGTCTTGGTACCCGCCCTGGACGCTTCCGCGGATCGTGAAGCGCTTCAGACGCGGAGGGGTGAAGCCCGGCGGCGGGTCGGACAAGTCGGCGCGTTCGGCGCGCACGGTGAGCTCTTCGAGCCTGGGACACGAGTCGCATGCGCGTACGATTTCGGCGCACATCGTGATGTGGACCGTATACGACAGATTGGTTACGCGCGAGAGCGCCGGTAAGGGGTGCACGGGAAGCCCGATGTGCGAGAGGTCGAGGACGTGCAGGCGCGGCGCTTGACCTGCGAAAAGGTCTTGCGGAAGAATCGAAAGCGCGGGAGATGTGGGGTTCTGCGCGAGCACGAGGACTTGGAGCAACGGGGCGGGTACCTTCAGGACGTCCGTCCATGGTGTATTAAGGAGCTCGCCGCAATACACGCGTAGTTCGCGTAGCTTCGCCATCGCAGATTGCACGACGTCGATGATGCTCCTTGTGCTCGGCGATAAGGCGTACTGCAGGTCGAGGGTAACAGGATGCGATTTATCCGGCGGCGCATTGCGTTTCAGCATAGCTGCGAGTTGGCGGGCGCCTGACTCTTCATCTCGCTCGACTAAGACGCTGATGCGGTCCCAAAGATAGCGTTCGGAGGACAGGATCTCGTGCCAACGATGGCACACGCGCAGACAGTTCTCGCGCGCGCTGAACGGCAAGAACGACGCGACGTGGGCGAGAATCTCGGGTGGCCAGCGGTTGATGGGCACGAGCATGTTGCGCTCGCGTGCGTAACGGGCGAATGCGCGCTGCGTCACGCTCAGAAAGCCGTCCATGACGTCCTCCACGGCGTTACAGTCGGCGACGCCGTCGCTGCTGTGCTCGACGCGTGTCAGATGCTGAACAAGTGCGCGAGCAGAAAGCGCACTTGAAGGACGAAATGGGTATCGCATCCTTGAGCAGGATCATCACAAGAGATACGAGCGACTCCTCGTCGCGGACGGTGATCTCGACAGGTGGGCGTTGCATCGGAAGCGGCGGGGTCGGGGTCGGGCGTCCGGTCCGAAAAGCCCACGGTCGTCGTGCTCGAGCGGTGAAGTCAAAATCGCGTGAAGTTCCTTCACCACCGCGTCAGATAACTGATGGACATTTGATGTGACCTTGTGGGAGATTGACGGACATTGAGGGACGTTGCTGAAGAACACTCGACAAGATTTCCACCTTGTGTCGAACATTGAAGAACATAGACTCAACGATGCATGTGCAAGCAGCTGTTCGGCAGCGGGGGACTATAAGCCCGCTGCGTGTTCTGGTAGAAAGAGCATGCCATCAAGAGACTAAAAGACCGCCGCAGGTTCGGGCAAGAAGAGTATGTTGTATCTGCAGCATCGCCCGCCCTTGTAAGACGGTAGTCGGGAAAGATTCGATGGTATGTGAGTTGGATATGCGATGTAGCGTCGCCGAAGAGATGCCGTGACGCAAGGCTGGGCGATAAAAGTACGCAAGTCATTCGAGGTTGCGATGCAGTAAGGCCGTGCATGAGCCAGAACCAAGGGCAGAAAAGAATATACGCGTGTATATCGAGGGAAAAGCGTTGCTGATCGAGTTTGAAGCGATTGAACACCAGCCGCCAGAGGTATACGCGTAACAGAGCAGTTGCCATTGTCGACCTTCAAGATCATTTGTCGCAGACTGCAGCGCGCCGCGTCTTATCGAGCACATAGACTCTGCCACAGGCTGATACAACGCGTAGTGCGCTGTAGAACTAGTCCAAGCGTTCGTGGATGCGAAAGTTGGGCAGGATGCGGTCATGGTCGGAAGAAAGACGTGACAGCTCCGCTTTGATCCCGAGTCAACTTCAGAAAGTCATCCATTCGAACGGCTTATCGACCTCATTCCGCAACAGAATAGTCCTCAAATGTTGACATATATATATATATCAATATATATTGCCGCTAGTTTTATCGGCCTTCAAAAACCACTTGCACCCGGGCCTTCACCCCGCGTCGAGAATAACATCTAGATACCACGAGTTACGGATGGAATACAGAGGTGAGCATGTACATCGTTGCGTTGTGTAGATATCAATACGAGTGTCAGACCGTGACAGAGGGTGCTGTATGTATGGCGGTTACAGATTATTCCGCATGTCCAAGCAGGAACAGGAAGGACGAAGATTCAGTTAGCCAGCATGTACGGCATCCTCGAACGAGAAATTCCACGACCACTTCCGCGTCTCCTCGGCAACGCGATCAAAATCGCCCTCGCTCGATTCCAAGCAGAGCTCCTCCACCTGACCGTACAACGCCGCGACGCCAGGCTCGACGGCCTTGACGCCGCGCAACAGCAACTTCTTCACAGTCGAAGGAAGCCACTGCGAGAGGTACACCGCGCCAACGCGGACAAAATCGATTTTCGACGCGCGCACCGGGTCCCGAACGAGGCGCACCTCGCGCAGCGCGGGACAGAGTTCTGCCATCGGCGGTTGTTGGAGGATAAAGAGATGCGCGTAATTCGCCTGGCCGGATTGCGGTGCGAGGTCGAGCGTGAGGATCTCCAGGCGCGTGAAGGTGCCAAGGTCGACGATGCGCGACCAGGTGTCGTCCGCGATGCTGAGCTCCTTCGCCATCGTCACGCGCGACGCAGCGGCGCGTAACTGTAGCGCTACACGCTCGGACTCGACGAAGAGCGCGCCGCGCGCACCGCCGGTGTCACTGGAGGCGACAAGTGCCAAGGCCGCCGGCATGTTGATGATTCCGATCACCTGTGTGCTCCAGCGCACGGAGAGGGCGTTCCAACCTGACTTGGAACGCTGCAACTGCGCAATGACTTCTTCAATGTGCACAGGTCGCGGCCATGCGAGAAACAACTGGCCGTCGGGTTGCAGTGCACGGACGAGGAGGTCTAAAGGTCCCGGCCACACAAAGTCTCGTATGCGCAAGGAGCGCAGACTCGGAACGGTGTGAAGCGACGTCGTTTCACCCCCATCGCCAGAGATCACGTCCATGAGAAGATGTTCCAGTTTCGCAAATTGCGTGAAGACGAGGTTCATGTCCGCAAGAGACATGAACTTGACCTTGAGCAGACGCAGCGACGTCACGTTTCCTAACACAGCGCACGGAACAGCCGGGATGAAGACGTTGCTGAGCACCAGTTCGGTCAAATTCGGAGCGTTCCCCGAGAGCAAGTTGTCGGGAAGTCGTTGCGCCTGGTCCGCACTGGTGCAGACCAATAATCGTTCGAGGCACGGTGCCGGAGCGCACAAGATATCGGACCAGAATGTACCGTCCAAGCGCGGAACCTCAATCGTAAGACTCGTCAAGTGGGCCAGTTGTGGTGTTAGGAGATCCTGCAGTGGGGAACTCTCGCCTTCTGAGCTCCAGCATCTCAAAGAGATCGAATTGGGGTGATCGCCAGCGCGGCGAAGCATGCGCCGAAGTTCACCAGGTGTGCGTAGAGCAACCCAGCCAATTGTAGCCCGTACGTCCCTCCATAGATGAGGGAATGGTTCCAGAGACGCGCGCCAGTGTCGGCAGACCAGAATGCTTTCGTCAAGAGCAGATGGAGAGAGCAAGTCCGCGATACGATGTAGCAAAGGCTGAGTAAGTTTGCTGACTGGCAACTTCTCGTTGCGCGTACGAGCATAGAGCGCAAACTCTTTCTGAATGACGTCTCCGATGTCTTCTAAAACGTCATGGATGGTGTCTACTGCGACCGCACCACATGAACTATTCGAATTATTAGATCCGGATATAATAGTAATTGAGAGTGGTGTACCTATGGCTCATCGGTGGAAACGCCGTCTTCAGTAGAGTGCGGATTTGTTCTGTCAGCCCGGTGCATTGTTCGGCCGAGAGCACTCTCATGGGCGGAAGCAAGGGACATAGGCGGGATTCGAAAATGAGCTGGACGCGTTTCCGCGAACCATGTCCACATCCCGAGATCCCTGGTAATTTCTCCTATCTATCTTCTCCTATCTATCTGTGGCCCACGACGCTAATTACTGTTACCATAGGAAGCTTCATCGAACCTATGACGCCAAAATTAGCAGGCGCCTCCATCGGGAAAAATTTGTATCGCCTACACAAAGTCGCAATTCTCCCATTGGATACAAGGTAAGTTACCAGTTATCTAATGCCTAGTTTCCAAGGTAGGGCAGAAGACTTTGAACAAGACTGATACGTAACTTTTCAGAGGGATTTGCAGAATGTGAATATCCATTCACACTACGCCTACCAATAAAAGCCGACGCGCGTGATCAATGTCTGTGTATGACTGGTGTATGCCGCACAACGTGCCTGCGAATACATCTCAGCCCCCGACCTTTGCCTGCCACGGCCAGCGCACATGACGCGACACTGTGCTCCGGGCCGCTACCCCGCTACCCCGCGGCCACCCATGCACATTCACACGGCCCGCTCAACCTTCAGCCGACAATCCGCCGCGTGCCTGTCAGTGTGGGGTACATATAGCGCGTAACGGACTCGACGCGTCGCACGTCGCCAGCCAGCATCATGCACTTCACACCGGCCGTCGCCCTCGTCACGCTCGCGTCCGCCTCCGCGGCGTCTGCGGGGCTCACTTCGTACCTCGCGCCTGCGGCTCTGGCGGCGCTTTCGCTCTTCACGAAGCCCGTTCCCAATACTGGCGTGAATAGCAAATGGATCACGAAGACGTTCACGGTACCGCACACGCCAGGCGCGGACGACTCGCCTGCTGTCATTGCTGCCCTCGCAAACTTTACGGCGAATTCGACTATTCTCTTCAAGAGCGGCGTCACATATAATATCTGGACGGTACGTGAATTTCGTACTTATTCCGCATCATGAAGACTCATGACCGCCCAGCCGATCGTCTTCAGCAACTTGAAGAACGTGGAGATCGCCATGGAGGGAAATCTCACTCTACCGACCGACGTCGCCACTGTCCAGGGAATCGTAGGGGCTTCGGTGAGCTGCTCCCCCCTGTCCACATTCATGATCGTTAATTCTCGCGTAGGGCTTCCCAGGACACTGGTTCAAGATCACTGGTATGTCCCACGCATGTCTTTCAGGGATTACGACGCTCATTCTCCCATAGGTACCAACGTCACACTGCGCGGCTCCCTCGATCCCCGTACAGGATGGATAGACTCGCATGGCCCGCAATGGTGGGACACGATGAACCAAGTAAAGTGCGTCAGGTCTCTCGTTCAGTCGTCGTTGTGGTGTATCTGAACTGTTCCGTCGCAGCCGTCCGCACCTTATCAACTTCGGCGTCACGAACGGCGTGATCAAGAACATGAAGATTGTCGACTCCATTGCATGGAACTTTGCCGTCTCCTCGAGCAACAACCTCCATGCGTATGGAAACTACATCGACGTGCGCCAACGTCCTGGCGGCGGCTTCCCGTTCAACACGTACGCGTCTCCGGTCCCGACTTTCCGTCGTGTAGCTGACCTCACGGTGTCGGAAGGGACGGATTCGGCGCGGGAGGCAAGAACCTGCTCATTGAGGACAACGTGATCATGAACGGCGACGACTGCGTCACTGTCGGATCCGGCGGACAGAACGTCGTGTTCCGTAATTCGTACTGCTACGGCGGTCATGGTCTTAGCATTGTTCGTCGTTCGTCTCGTCCTGGCTTTCTCTTGTGTCTTATGCTTTACTCAGGGATCGCTTGGCAAGGGAGGGTCCGTTGCGTCCGTGCATGATATCCTGTGAGTTAATTTGTGGAGATTCCTGAGGGGTATACCTAATGCGGCGCGCTTAGGATCGAGAACGTCATCATGGACAACGAGCTCTACGGCGCGCGCTTCAAGAGCTGGACCGGTGGTGCTGGTATCGCTCAGAAGTAAGTACTTTCGCCGTCTTGGCGTCACTCCCTCGCGTGCTCATTTCTTCCTCCAGCATCACATGGCGCAATATCGTCGTGAAGAACGTACCTTTCCCGATCTACGTGACGCAGAACTACTGGGACCAGAACCTCGGACCTAAGCCGAACACGACGGGAGGAACCAATACGCTCGTCGATAACTTCACTTTCGAGAACTTTAGTGGCACATTGCGAGAGTGCGTCAGCTCTCACATTGTCGGCGCTTAGACTGACGCTCTCTTGCGCAGCACGCCGTACGTGGAAGGGACGTGTATCTCCGACCCGTGCTGGTACTTTGTCGAGGGTGCGACCGGACACGAGACGATTATCTTTGACCTCTACCCCGGGACTGCGACCAACATCAAAGCGAAGAACATCAACATCCGTACCGAGACAGGTGTCAAGCCGCAAGTGATGTGCGACCCGTCGACCGTGAGCTCTTCTTATTCTCGTTTGCTCGCGTACTGATACACGTTATCTAGATCACGAGCAGTCCGGGTTTCAAGTGCTGGAACGGGAACTACATCCCTGAGTAGGGTGTTGTATCGCGCACTGCACAAGTACTGTACTATTTTCCCATTGGTAATCATCACCGTGCACAGCGATGTCGACATTCAGTTACCCCCGAGCGAAGTCGGCACGTTCAGGACTCCAGTCGCCGCAGTGACCGCTTTACCCTTGATCGTCACCCGACTTTTGGTAGTGTTCCACTCGACCCATAGATCTCCAGAGCGTGCGCTGACTTGTTTCGCGGCGAGCTCACGGCCTTCCTGTCCGAGTAACTTGGTCCAGTAGGGAGTGAGGATGCAGTGCGCGGAGCCGCAGACTGGGTCCTCGATGACGCCTGCTGCTCCGGCGAACACGCGGGAGACAAACTGTTTACCCTGTTCCTTGAGATGAGCAGGAGGCGCGTTGGTGATGATCTGCAGGAAGTGGTCGGGAAGCTCGGCAGCCTGTTGCGCGTTCGCTGTCAACTTGAATTTCTGATAATGCAGCGAGAGCACGCACTAGACATCCGGAGTCGACTTGGAGACTTGCAATGTCGAGCTCGTCGTCAACGTGGATGAGGAGGTATCCCTTGAACGGATCGGCCGGTTCGCCGACGAAGTTGATCTTCGGGACTGCGTCCAGCTTGCATGCGCGACGCAACGTCTCGGCCACGCGAGTCTTCATATCCTCACCCAGTGAAATGGGATCTCCGGCGGGAAACTCGATGGAAACGGTCCCATCTGGCGCCTTGCGCGCAGAAACGTCGCCAGCCCCAAGACGCGTCTTGAACGTCACGTGCGGCAAGTCTAGGACATACGCCGATGCGACGCTCGCATGTCCGCACATGGACACCTCGCGACCGGGCGTGTACCAGACCATATCAAAGACCGTAGGCTCCGAGGTCGGGGAGATGAATGCCGTGTCGGAGAGGTTGAACTCGCGCGCGATGAACTGCATTTCCTCGTTCGAAAGCGGATTCTCGAGAACGAGGACAGCAGCTGGGTTGCCGAGGAAGACCTGCGTCGTGAACGCGTCCACAATGGTGTACGGCAGTTGCTTGGACATGGTGGGCTGAGATGGCTGGTGGTCGCGTCCAAAACGGGCTGACGTGACTCATCCAGCGTCAGCCGGACCTCCTGCATACGGTCGACCCGGTCCGAAAGCATGCTCACCAGCGGCCAACCCACATGCTGTAAGTCAGGGCTGGAGGAAGTATACCAAGGCATATACTGCCAGCGGTCCAAGGTGGCGGCCTGAGTCCTGAGTTGGGGATCCGGTTGGGATCTCCGAACTTACGGCGTTACGGACGGCGTTACGCTCTTCTCACCGAAGCCCCTGACGACCCCCGGGGGTCGTCAGGGGTCATTACGGCTACTAGTGTGCATGTCATGTTTGTATATCTTTACTTACTACTATTGAACAAAGACGACGTAGCTGGGATTCGACCTCGGAGTCGGCAGCAAAACGGAGACGCGTTCGCTCCTCTTTCCGCTACACTATTCACGCCTGCGTGGCCCCGTTCTAACAACGCCTATGCCGCACTTTTTCAACGTTCTGGATATCTGGCCGACCTATTGCGCTCTGTCCATTGGGATAGAAAGCAAATGTCAGGCTTTTACGACTGGACTCGCGACGCACCCGCCACCTGCCTCGACGTGTAGCCGTCGTAGTGCGTAGACCTGGGATATGTGCGCGTATCCTTGGTTTAGGAGATCTCTCAGCTATCCGCTCAAGTGCACGCGCACAATTTCGAGATTGTGAACGGTGGAGAACGGTGCCATCAGCACCTGGACTTTCATGATTCTGCGCCAGGCGTTGCAACACCCGCGCACTCTGCCAGCTCTAGCTTCCTGTTACTCGCGGATCCACCAGGTCCTCGAGCAACTTGCGC
Organism: Exidia glandulosa HHB12029; assembly: GCA_001632375.1. Taxonomy (NCBI): domain Eukaryota; kingdom Fungi; phylum Basidiomycota; class Agaricomycetes; order Auriculariales; family Exidiaceae; genus Exidia; species Exidia glandulosa. The sequence continues at coordinate 45,717 of KV426055.1, read as the reverse complement.
TGCTGAAGAACGTGGGCTTCGGGGTGCCTGCCGATTCTCGACCTGAACCTGGAGGACGACGTATACCATAACCTCCACCGTTGACACGGATTTACTGGCGCCAGGCATCCGCTGTCACCGTCGCGTCTGAAGACGAGATACGTTGCCTCAAGTACATCCAGGATATTCATACACCCGCCTGTCATGAGTCGCCCTTCTCGGGGTCCAGAGTGCTTGGGTGCGTCACTTCTTCGCAGCTGCTGCGCCTTCCTTCGTTCCGCGGGCATACTAGGCTAACACGATGTGCGGTACTGCGTAACAGGACTTATCCCTTCAACGTCTATGCCGCTAGCCCGTTTGTACGGGTGTCAGTCTCGCCCGGCGTCGTGAGTTGTTCTAGAACATAAACGACGCTGCTGACCATCCAGATTCCTGTAGCCAGAACATTGGCCGTTCATACGCAAGGTCGACTATAGAGTTGTGTGTTCTTCGTCCTTACTTTGCTCCTGCCGGCCGTCATCGTTACGCATAATGTCGAGGGTCGTGAGTTCGTCCGCTTCGTCGCGCTGTCCCATTCTTATATCCATTTGCCACGACAGGTTGCTCATCCCCGAGCCGGATACGCACTATCGGATTGCTCTCGACACTGATGAGTACGACGTCATGTGCCGCGTGATGGGACATTGGCTCCAGCGCGTCAAACGTCTATTCCCTCGCCGTCCCTGAACATGAGAACTGGTTTCCTCGCCGGCCACCACGCCTTCGACTGCAACCTACTCCGTGAACTGGGAAAAAATCCGTCCTTGCTATGTTCAGGAAGATACGAGGCTTGGCGTCTGGCCTTGCGAACGCGTACGGTGAGTACCAAGACGGGTTTGGATCGGAAGTATTCTAAACTTGTCTCATGCCCAGTGACGACACTCGCACCCGCTGGTCCATATAAAGGCACGCGCCCGACGCTCCATGTTCTGCTTAACGCTACGACCTCATCATGGCGCGCGACGAACAAGTCGACATCGAGCGTGGCTCGCCCGAGCGCGACGAGAAACGCAACCGCGGCGACAAGAAACGCATGAACAGCCACGAGCACGACGAGCACGAACACGAACCCTCTGACGACGACGTCGAGAACGAACCTGATGAGTATGCGCGTCTGCTCAAATTTGTCGAGCGCGAGTCTGCGCGCTCGGCGAAGCACAAGGATGCGGATGAGGATGAGAACGACGAGGAGCGCCCGCGGAAACGACTTTGGTACGCGCCGTGGAAGACTGTCGAGCTCGAGGACGACCACGCGAAGAAGGTTCCGCGCGACTGGCTCGAGACCGACCCTGCACAGGGCCTGTCCGACGACGAGGTGACACGCCGGCGACAACGGTTTGGGTACAACGAGCTTGAGAGCAAGAAGGAATCGTTCATCGGAAAGTTCTTGGGTTACTTCAGGGGGCCTATTTTGTACGGTGCGTTGTTGAGACTCAGACTGTTAGGTTTGTGCTGACAGGATGGCAGTCATGGAGATCGCGGTCGTGCTTGCCGCCGGCCTGCGCGACTGGATCACACTCGGCGTCATCGTACGTCTACTGTTCACGTCCGCCTTCTCGTATTTTAACCCCTCGTCACAGATTGCAATCCTCCTGCTAAACGCCTTTGTCGGCTGGTACCAAGAGAAGCAAGCGGGCGACATCGTCGAGCAACTTAAAGCTGGTATCGCCCTCAAAGCCGTCGTCATCCGCAACGGGAACGAGTCCGAGATCGAGGCGCGTGACATTGTGCCCGGCGACGTGTTTGTCGTCGAGGAAGGTCAAACAGTTCCTGCTGACGGACGGGTACGTCTCACAAACGACCGAATACCACCCTCTGATGCCGAGATATACAGATTCTCGCGTCGTACGACGATAAGGACGGAAAGCAGGCCAAGGAGATCCTGAATAAGCGGCAGCCCGGCCAGGACCAGGAGAAACACGACCAGGACGAGGAGCCAGCCGACCAGGGCCACGACAGACGCGAGAGCGCCGCTACTGCCGTCGACCGCCGTACCCCGCCCAAGTCGGACGAGCATGCGCCAGAGGAGACAAAGACGGAAGGCGCCGCGGGCAACGACGACCACCCTGCTGACGGCGACGACAAGGCGAAAGAGGACAAGGCGGCGGCCGACAAGGAGGAGGAACAGCGGCGCAAGGGTCCCAGCGTGTTCAGCGTCGACCAGAGTGCGATCACGGGCGAGAGTCTTGCGGTCGACAAGTGTACGTTCAACACTCGACGCCGCTGCTTTGGACGCTAATGCTTCGCCAGATATTGGTGACGAGGTGTACTATACGACGAACGCGAAGCGGGGCAAGGTCCTTCTCGTCGCGACTTCCTCGGCCAAGGGCTCGTTCGTAGGCAAGACGGCGCAACTGGTGACCGATGGCGGACAGGGCGGCACGGGTCACTTCCAGCAGGTCATGAACAGCATTGGATACAGCCTGCTCATCTTGTACGTCGCAACCACGCGTCCTCCGCATTCGTTGACGCATCGCGAGCACAGGGTGATTGTATGGCTTTTCGCGGTATGGGTCGATGGGTTCTTCAGGCATACAGGTATCGCGACGCCGGAAGGCAACAATCTACTCGCCTACACCCTCGTATTCCTCGTCATTGGCGTCCCGGTCGGCTTACCGGTACGTTGCCTTTCCTTCCATCGACGTTGCTGACGTTGGAGCGCTCGCAGTGCGTTACGACGACTACGATGGCTGTCGGTGCCGCGTACCTTGCCAAGAAGAAGGCTATCGTGCAGAAGTTGACGGCTATCGAGAGTCTTGCGGGCGTGGATATACTGTGCAGCGACAAGACGGGCACGTTGACCGCCAATAAGCTCAGCGTGCACAACCGTATGTGACCCTGTTAACTGTCAGCCCACATTGTCTGACAAGTGCCGTACTATTGCAGCTTACGCAGTAGAGGGCGTTGATCTGGACTGGATGCTTGCGGTCGCTGTCCTCGCCTCGTCGCACAACATCAAGGCTCTCGATCCCATTGACCGCGTCACCATCGTCGCACTCAAGGACTACCCAAACGCGCGCAAGATCCTGAGCGAGCGCAAGTGGAAGACGCAGAAGTTTACGCCGTTCGACCCTGTGTCGAAACGCATCACGGCGGAAGTGGAGGACGGCGAAGGCAAGAAGTTTATCTGCGCGAAAGGCGCACCGAATGCGTACGTCGTGGTCACCGTCCTTGCACGTGCGGCCACTGACGACAAGTGTAGTATCATCAAGCTCTGTAATCCACCCAAGGACAAAGCTGAATCCGCCAAGGAGAAGAGTGCCGAGTACGCAGGGCGAGGGTTCAGGACGCTCGGTGTTGCTGTGCAGGAGAATGGCGGACAGTGGCAGATGCTTGGGCTTATTCCTATGTACGTCCTTGGTCCATTTTCGTCAAACGCTCTGCTCGCGTTTCGTGTTCCCTCTTGGTGCTGTGGATATACTTTATCCCTGTCGTTTCCACTCCTATTTTGTTTCCCGCGCACATTTACTCATCTTCTTGTCTTGCAGGTTCGACCCTCCGCGCTCCGATACGGCGTCGACAGTGGGCGAAGCGGGTCAGCTGGGTGTGCGCATCAAGATGCTCACCGGAGACGCCGTGGCCATCGCCAAAGAAACCTGCAAGCAACTCGCGCTCGGCACGAACGTCTACGACAGCGCGCGGCTCATCGGCGGAACGGACATGGCGGGCTCCGACATGCACAACTTCGTCGAGTCTGCGGACGGGTTCGCAGAGGTCACGCCGGAGCACAAATACCGCGTTGTCGAGATGCTGCAGAATCGCGGACACTTGATCGCTATGACGGGTGACGGCGTGAACGACGCGCCGAGTCTGAAGCGCGCGGATTGTGGTATTGCGGTTGAGGGCGCGAGCGATGCGGCGCGCAGTGCGGCGGATGTGGTGTTCCTCGACGAGGGCTTGAGCACGATCATCACTGCTATCAAGGTCGCAAGGCAAATTTTCCATCGCATGAAGGCGTACATCGTGTACCGCATCGCGCTGTGTCTGCATCTCGAGATATACCTGGTCTGTCCCTCCACTTTTCCTCGCGCATTCCACGTCGCTCACTCGGCCCGTTCTAGACAATTTCGATTCTGGTGCTGAACGAGACTATCCGGCCTGACCTTATCGTCTTCATCGCGCTTTTCGCGGACTTGGGCACCATCGCCATCGCTTACGACCGCGCGCCCTTTGCTAAGGCGCCAGTTGAATGGCAAATGCCCAAGATATGGATCATCTCGACGGTGCTTGGCCTACTCCTCGCTGGCGCGACATGGATCATTCGCGGAACGCTGCTGCTCAACAACGGTGGTATCATTGCAAACTGGGGCAGCGTCCAGGAGATTTTGTTCCTCGAGGTCGCGCTGACAGAGGTGCGCGTACTTCCACCCCTCTTATCGCGGCGTTGCTGATAGGCTATCCGTGCAGAACTGGCTGATCCTCGTCACGCGCGGCGGCGGAACATGGCCATCGTGGCAACTGGTACGTTGGCTCCCTGCATCGGCTTCCGCGTGCTCACGGCGCTGACACTGCTGTAGATTGGTGCGCTGCTGGGTATCGACGTCCTCGCGACCGTGTTCTGCGTCTTCGGCTGGATCTCCGGCTCGGACCCCCACAACGGCCACACAGACATCGTCACCGTCGTGCGCGTGTGGGCGTTCTCGTTCGCCGTCATCGTCATTGCTGCTCTCGTGTACGTCGTGTTCGTCTTCACCGTCGCTTGAAGCTGATGTAGCTCTCCATGCAGCTACTATATCTTGAACCGCATTACATGGCTCGATAATCTCGGCAAAGCCAACGTACGTGCACGGCATTCGACAGTGTGACAGTGCGCTGACGATCTGTTCGTGTAGCGCGGCCGCAAACGCGAGGAATATGAGGACTTTGTTACCAACTTGCGCCGTTTGACGATCATCCACGAGCGGCTCGGCGCAGAGGAGCACAACCCCGGAGACCCGCACTCGCGCGACGTCTACCATTTCGCGCAGGAGGGGTAAGTTACGCGTTCTATGCCGTTGGGTCCGCGAAACTGACGTCTTTGCAGTGAGGGTGATGCGAAGGGCGAAGAAGGTAGCGGCGATGAGAAGAAGGATGAGAAGGAGAAGAATAAGAAGCAGTAGATGGACGATATTAGACTGATATCTTGCTTTGTACTGTATAATAATTACTGTATTATAATTAGATTACGCCCTGGTGATACATCTTGCAAAGCAACGTATGTCGTAAGCGCTCTCGGGATGACTCGCACCCGCAGCATAATCGGATTCGCGCCGTGGAGATCCTGCGCAAGTCTTCCACCTCCCGCCATCATGTCTACGACTCTCCAGATCCCGTACACCATCGTCGACGCCTTCACCTCTAAGGCGTTCACTGGCAACCCTGCAGCAGTTGTCCAGTTGGGCGACACGGTTCTTTCAGACGCAACTCTACAGCTTATCGCCCGCGAGTTCAACCTAGGCGCGACGGCATTTCTATCGCAGACGGATGCAGCAGATACATTCCACGTGCGATGGTTCACGTCGACGCACGAGTTAGCGCTGTGTGGCCATGCCAGTCTGGCATCGGCACACGTTCTGGGACTTCCCCGCCTGGTTCTCAAGTCTCGCGTCTCTGGCGATCTCATCGCCTTGAAAACAGCAGACGGAAGGGTCGAGTTGGAGTTTCCAGCTGGAGTCCCTCAGCCAACGTCAGACGAGATGAAGCTCAAGACCGGCGAGGCCCTTCGAAAGGCGTTAGGACTGGACGCAGCCCCCTCTGTCCAGTTCGTTGGCACTACGCCGGGGGCGTCGTTTCCTGGTTACATCCTCATACACATCGACGATGCCATAGATCTTGCGGCTCAGAAGGTCAACTCTGCAGTGCTGGTGCGAACATCTTGTGCTCCGCATCCTCTGGAAAGCTAACGTGTGAATCTTGCAGGCTGCAGAGCTCCCTGGGACCAATCTACACATTCTCACCAATTCTGCGCCTGAGTCGCTCGGCAAGCAAGGAAAGCACTTTGTCTCACGAGTGTTTGCGACGCCGATAGGCATTCCCGAGGACTCGGTCACGGGCTCATCGCACTGCATGCTGGCGCCGTACTGGACTGCTCATCTCAAAGCAGGCGGGCAACAGCTGTCAGCAAAGCAAGTGAGCTCCCGCTCTGGAGATGTGGACGTTGAGTGGATCGAAGGGAGCGAGCGTGTCAAGATCCGGGGACATGCTATCGGAGTGTGTGAAGGCAAGCTCTTCGTGCCGAGCGTGTAGTGAGCTTGCGACGTGTTGAGCAGCATTTATAATGTATTGGATGTACAGGTTTTCATCTGGGGCCTTCCAGAAATGGGCTTTTGTAACGAGATCGTTGAAGTCCAACCGGCCTTCTGTTATACATCAGCGTTGGCACATCGGCAGCATCTGAATGCACTTGTTCCATACATCACAAGGCACCAAGCTCCAGTCTTTACTTTGTAGCGTCGTCGACACGCGTAAGCGGTGCCGACAAGATAATCTCCTGCAATCGCCTCAGACGCTCTCGCAGGTCATCGCGCTCTTCTTCGCTCTTCACGCGGGATTCCTCTGCGGTCCGACGCGCGAGCTGGGCCTCTGCAAGCTGCTCCTCCAGCTCTTGAATCGTAGATGACTTGGCGTCAAGCGCGCGGGCCTTTTCCTGCAATTCTTCCTCGACACTTGCGCAGCGAGCCTGCGAAGCCCGGCGGAGTACCTCCTCGGCCATACGGAGTTCAACCTCTGCGTCTAGTCGGCGGTCGCAGAGTTTGTGCGAGGTGTAGTCGTCAAGAATCGAAGTGGAAGTCGACGTCGAAGTCGAGAGTGGTAGCGGCGACTCGGATGGAGAACTTTCGGCCAAAGACCGTGCCAACGATGCCAGCGGAGAAGAGGACGTGACATGCGACAGCAGCGAGATTTCATCGTCGTCTCTCGGGACCAGGTCAGGTGACACAGGCACCTCTGCCGGATCGGTGGCAGCTTCGTGGGCCGGTCGAATGGACGGGTTGGTACTGCCGCTGCGCTCAAACGACAATTCGCCTTCCAAGGTCGTCCTGCGGTAGAGAGGGCTCACAGACGATCCTTCCACGTCTCTAGGATTGTCAGACGCCTGGAGCGTATTCACTGCTGGTGAGGGTGGCGAGTGAAGTGACGCGGACTTCGCGTCGCTCGCTGTCTTGACGGTGGAAGGCGTGACATCTGGCCGTGCGCCGGGTGAAAGGTCCCAAACAAACGTCAGGGGAGCAGATTGATGCTCGACGCCTGGCCGATCGCCAGATTTCCTATTCTCCGCGTAATCCTCGAGCCGTAGTTCCTTCGCCCGCCAGTAACGTCAGTCCACAACACCATCGCACCCAACGTGCAAAGACGTACCTCGACTGACTTGCCGGCGTATTCAGGCATGCACGTGATCGTACAAAACCTCACATCCGATGTGGCTGGCACTGGCAAATCGTTCTCCCCAATCCATTGACGGGTAGTAGTGAAGGCAGGCGCTTGAGTGCCGTTACGGGAAGGAGTGAGTGGCTTGGGAAACGCTTTCCAGGCAAGCACCTCGCATGCTCCGCACGTGCAGAGTTGTATGCCAGTGCTCGCAGGAATGGACTTGGGAATGACCGTCGCCGGGCGGTATGGTTTGCGGGAAATCGCAAGCTTATAAGGTGAAGATGAGTTGTCGTACTCAAGTAGAGTATGTCTGTACGTACCAGATGTGAGGCACTAGTCGCGTCCTCAGCGGTATTTGCTTTGGTCGCGGATGTGGTCTTAACAGGCGTTGGAACGGAAAGCGGTCGCTCTAGCCGCCTAGAAGCAGATGCACGTATCGCGCTGAAAGTCCGAGAGTGCGAAGTGGAAGGAGCAGGGAATGCGGCTGGGTGACCGGGCGTAGACGTCCACGCAAAAGGTTTGAACGACAGCTTGGGATTGGCCATCGGCGGTTTGCGTCCAATGAAGTAGTCTTCGACACGAAGCTCCTAAAAGTCAGGTCTGATCAGATAATTTCACGGAGTTATGAAGACGACGCGAACCTCGGGAGACTTGTGACTATACTCGGCCATCATGACAATAGTTTGATAGTCCTCCGTCAAGCCCTCGGCGGAACGTATGGGTGTGCTTTTGTAGACCGGATATATAGTTCCCGGAGAGGGGGCAAAGCGGCCAAAGGTCGAAGAACGGGATGTGAGCGCTGAACTGGGATGCACGCTGGACCAGCCGGCTTGGGTCGACTGCAGGACCGGCCAAGACATTCAGCCACATTCAGTGGGGCAGGCTTTGTTGACCAAGCTAACCTGCGTCTGTGAAAGTCCATGTGGGCTGCTACTGGGTGGTATCTGCGAAATCTGGCGGCTCTTTGAAGACATGCCGTGAAAGAGACCGGGAGAAGGGGATCGCCGGAAAATCCCGTTCGAACACTCCAGAAGAAAACCTAACTCTTCCTCGCTAATTCTCCTTATAGCAGACCAGGGCCCTTGCCGCACACGGGTATAAATAATTTAGAAGTCACAGCATCAGGAGAAGAAGTCATAAATCCACACCCATACAGCACCAGTCAGTATACGAGATACCGACCAAAACTCTTCACCAATGCAGCGCGTAGTCGTGTGCTTTCGGTCCCCGTGACACTATGACAAAGTAACAGTGGGCGGGATGGTTTCCCAATATAACACGGGTTTTCATAAAGGGCATAATGAAGATAGACTATTGACTGTCTTGCAGCAGCTGGTTCAGGCAGACCACGACCTCCTTCTGCATCTGCATCACCCTCTCGTGATCCTTCTCCACGACGTGAGCCAACACCCCGCGAGTCATAAACTTATCCGGGTGCCACCTCCGTAATTGGTCTCGAACGGCCTGCTTCCTCTTCGCCTTCTCCACGCCGACGAAGAGGAACTTGGACAACGAGATCGTGGTAATTTCTTTTAGCGAGTGCGTCGGCCATGGGAACTGCTTGAAAGTTAAGAGAGGCGAGGTAGAAGGGGAAGGGGAGAGGAGTTGATCCCAGTGCGCGTTGTACTTTTCGAGCGGCGTCGCGGTCTTCTGGGGCGGAGGAGGCTGGGGTTTCGGAGTGCGCTGCTTCTCGCGACCAGACATCCGTTCGAACGCCTCGCGGTCGCGATCAGCCTGGGCTTGACGCTTCCTGTTCGCATCATTGTTGGTGCCAGCCGTTCCGCCGAGGAAGAGGTCTGAGAGCGTACGTCGAAGCGAGTCGATCTCCTTCGCCTGCGCAGTTTTCACCGCATTGAGACCAGCCTTGTCGTTCTCGAGCCCCGCGGTACGCGTTTTTAGTGTCTCCAGCTGCCGTTTCAGCATATCCTTCTCCATCCGAAGGCGTGCGGCGTCCACGTCCTTGTGTCGCTGCTGCTGCTCGTGATCCTCCTGCCGAGTGTCGAACTTCTTTTGTAGCGTCGCGTGCTCCTTCCTCAACGCTATATGTTCGCGGCGTATCGCACGAGCCTCAGCGATATCGGCCTTCGCGCGTTCCTGAGTGCCCTGCAGCTCTTCGACGGTCTTGCGTAGGTCCGTGCGCTCCTCTCTGAGCATGCTGGCTTTCGCGTTCGCGATACGACGTTCGCTTTGCTCCTTTGCGAGCTGCGCTTCGAGCTCCTTGACGCGCGCTCGCTCAGCGTCGAGCGCTTTCTGGAGTTCGGGCGTCGTACGTCGCCTGAGCTCTTCCTCGGCACGAAGCAGACGATCCGATGCATCGCGCGCGACTTTTGCAGCATCAGACAAGAGCTTAGATATGTCCTCCGATTGCGGTAGGTCGTCAGACGTCTCGACAGGCGCGGGTTGAGGCGGCCAGGTGAAGATGGTTCTCGGCAGGGAAGCCGGAGGAACAGCCGCCGACGATTCCGCGGCGTGAGGCGGGGAAGCATCGTCGCGCGACGTGGACGTGGACGTCTCGGCGGTGCCAAATAGGTAGCCTGGAAAAATCAACGGATACTCTGGCTGTGGAGGCGCCGTAGGTGCAAAGCTGAAGCTGAAGCTAGTCGTCGGGAAGCGAGCGGCACTGGCAGGGCTGTTGCCTGACGGGTTGGGCGTAGATAGCTCCACCGTGGCGCTAGAAGCATCCCTCGAGTGGAGGGAGGCTGTCTTCTTCGGGGTAGACGCAGTCGAATGCTCGTCCGGCGACTCGGAAGTCGGCGCAGGTGATGCAGACGACGCAGCATCTGTTTGAGAGACTTCTGCAGGCAACGATAGACCGTCATTTGTTGTAGAGTGTGGTTGTGCAAAAGGGCTGGGAGATCTCGGCGGAGAAGAGGTTTGGGGATCGGGGGCGCGAGGACCAGGAGAGACGCTTGTGGACGACGGAGAAGAGCTAAGAGCGAATGGCATTCGCGTCGGCCAGTTGAATGAAAAGGACACTTTGGGCGCTTCATCGTCAGCCGGAGGTATAGGAGAGCCCCAAGCGGTTATAGGGGTTTTGTGTCGACGTGGAGGAGGGCGGTAGCCGGACGTCCTGCCCTCCTCGTAATCTTCATGACGTAGCTCCTATATGAAAAAAGTAAGAAGAAGTTGATGGGCAAAGGTAGAGTACATACCTCGATAGATTTTGTCGCGTATTCGGGCATACGTGTGATCGTCACGAACTGCACCGTGGCCCCGACCGCCTGAGAGTTACTACTCGTAGGCTTATAGGCTGGAGCGCGCGTTCCCTTCCCGGATAGGTCTTTAGTCGTTGGATGCGAAGCCCACGTGGCGAGAAGGCAATGATCGCATTGACAGGCGTCCTTTGCTAGGTCTGTGCGAGAGGAATACACCCCGAACGGTGTCGTAGGCGAGTGCGGCGAAGACGCGGACCGCATAGGACTCGTAGGGATTTCCATTGGAGATTCAGATGGGTTTAGTTCACCGTCATCGACCTGCGCACGCTCAGCTTGCTGTTGTGCGTAGTAAAGAAAACCAGGAAATGAGGGCAAACTTTAGATATTACGAGCACGTACCAAGGGACTTGACGAGCGGCTCTTTGACATGCGCGGCTGGGCGGGTCGACGAGCTGACTTGAACGCGGACATCGCGGTGCGCACGTGATGGTCGAGGACAAGGACCAAAAGCGGGATCTGAAACCGCGTTTGGCCGCCCGCAACTCTTTCTCCAACCACGACCAGGGACATTCTATATTTCCTAGCACACCTGTGAGGCTTATATCTGGCTTTTCTGTCTTACATGGAGAGCGCTTAGCTGCTGGCGCTCGCAGTCCGAGCTTCACTTGAGCCGAACGCGCGTCGTCTACCCATCCATTGGCCTTGATATGACAATCAAAGCGCCGAGCTCGGGCTCGTCTGTGGCGATATATTCCTCAAGCAACGACCTCGTAACGTGCAGTTACTACAGGCCCTGGTCCGAACGACTTCCGTCACCAGTTTGTCGCTTTGCATCTCAGTGCCGTGCTGAACGCGTTACCCGACCACGACCCGACCACCTAGTACCCGTTGTATTCGGCGCGCGCGTAGCTATATTTCTTACTCCACTCATGGGTTCTGCACACTTGTGCTCTTGCTCTGCCGCACCAACGGCATGCTGCACAGTCAGCCGAACTATTTGCTGAACGCGTGCTCTCCGAACCTATCCACGCCGTGACTTGACTTCGCTCTCTGGTTCCCGCGCACATGGTCGAAGAGTCTATGCGATGTGCCTCTTACGTCCACCACGTCATGCGCTGTCCGCGTTCGAACCGCATCACCCTATTTGAACCTGTCGACTTCAGCTCGGCTGCCCGAACAGTGATCATACTGTCGACAGATGATGCTGCACGTATACTCCACATCCAAGGCTTTTATGCCCTACTCCTGCTCAGATGGTCGTGTTCACAGTCTTCCAGGCTGGCATTGAGCATGATGACACGCGGCCACCTTCGCGGGAAACATCGTATCCGGCGTTTCTGGCACGTTGCATCACCTGCGCTTCACTCACGAAATACTTTCCAACGAGCTTTCTGAAGATAGATGGACTCGCCGCAGAATGCAAGAGGGACAAGCTACTTTCGCCTCAGCACAAGCACTGACTGGGTCTAACGCTCTAGGACGTGTTCACCTCCTATGCCATGCAACTGGCCAGGTGCGTGTTTGTGCCTTTCTGTTGGATCGGCGCCGCTCCTGACAGCATTGACACCACCATGTGGATGCAAACTCAGGCTGCAGTACGATCCCCGAGTCTTCCTTATGCGCTGAGCTCTGAGCTTCTCAGTCGCGACCAGAGCTAGCAGCACAGCAACTTCACCGCCGCCGAATTGGATCTCATTTGCACTTCCTTTCGCGGAAGTGCAGCACTGATTATCGCGGTGTTTAGATCCGAAACCCAGCCCACGTGCGCTCTTCCCCCCTGACCCAACGCCATCATTTTGGGACATCGGCTCCTGTCGTCCTTCCTTCCTCCTTCATCCTTCGCGAGCCATGGTCTGCTGGCGCAAGAGCTCGACCGCGCCGCCGCTGAGCGAGCAACAGCTCGCCGACAGACGCCACAAGCGCGGCTGGCTGGCTTACGCCTTCGCCAGGTGCGTGCAGCTCATTTTCCCATGCGCGATGCTAAAGGTCGTGCAGCGAGGCCTTCGTTATCGTCTCCTTGACGCTCTTTTTGCCCGTCGCGCTCGAGCAATACGCGCGCGACAACGGGCGCGCAACACCCGAGCTCGTCAAGCCCTGCACCGCGTCCGACGTCCCGAGCGACGCGGGCTGCAAGGTCAACCTCGGAGGCGGCTGGATCGACACAACGAGCTTCAGTCTGTACGTGAACGCGTCCAGCGTTGCGTTGCAGACTCTGGTCGTCATCAGCATGGGCGCCATCGCGGATCGTCGTGCGTGCATTCTCGTTATAGCTACTGCACCCGCTCACCCGCCCCACCGCAGCGTATTACCGCAAGCGTCTGCTCTTGGGCTTTGCGTGGCTCGGCGCACTGTGCACCATCATCTTCTTCGCGTTGCCGTCGTCCAGCAAGGCGTGGCCTCTCGCTATCCCGCTCGCCATCCTTGCGAATGTAGGGTACGGCGCGAGCTTCGTCTCGCTCAACGCGTACCTCCCAGGGATCGCGGCGCGCGACCCCGCCGTTCTCGCCGCGTCAACGAACGACCCGGCTATCGTCGAGGACCTCGTGCCGGGCGACATCCACGCGCCTTCCGTTCCCGACGAGGAGAAGGCCGTCGGCGTTGCTCCAACTGTGGCGTCCGAGAAGTCCTCCAACGAGAAGGACGAGTCGGGCGCGGCTACCGCCACAGTCGCAGCTGTGCTTGACACCTCCGTCGCGCCACCGTCGTACAGCGCTGCACTTAGCCGCGCTATGGCCCGCACGTCCGCACACGGTATCGCGACGGGTTACGGCGCGGGTATTGCACTGCTCATCATCTCGCTCATCCCTGTGATCATCCTCTCTGGCTCGACGCTCGCGCTGCGTATCGCTATCGGCATGTCGGGCATCTGGTGGGCAGCGGGTACCGTCCTGACTCTGCTCTGGCTCGGCACCAGCGAGCGCGGTGACAAGCCTAGTGTACCCCGCGAGATCGTCCGCGCGTGGGTCGAGCTATTCTCGATGCTGCGTCTGAGCGAGATGAAGAAGCTCGCAAATACGTTCAAGTTCCTCGCTGCGTGGTTCCTTCTGTCCGATGGTGCGTATCTAGACTTCAGCGCTGTACGTTTCTCATCCCCGCGCAGGTTTGACGACAATCACCGCGACGGCGATCCTGTTTGCAAAGACGACATTACACATGCCAAGCACGTCGCTCATCGCGCTCGGCGCACTTGTGCCTCTCGCTGGCATATGTGGTACCCTCGTGCGTCAGCCCACAGTTCACTGTGTGACATGCTCACCCGCCGCGCAGCTGTGGCCCATCATCCAGCGCCGATTCTTGCACTGGAGTACAAAGACGATGATCGTCCTGCTCTGCAGTCTCGCGTCGCTCCTTCCACTCTACGGCTCCATCGGTATCCCTCTCGAGCGCAAGGGCGTACACGGCGGCGGGCTTACGGCTAGCGGCGAGATGTACGGCGCTGCCGTCTTCTTCGGTCCGTCATTTCGCGTGCTCGCTCTTCCTCGCACTGACGAGTCACAGGTCTGCTGTACGGCGCGTTCCAGAGTTACGCGCGGGCGCTGTTCGGGGAGATCATCCCGCCGTCAGAGGAAGCGCGTTGGTTCGCTCTGTACTCCATCACCGACAAGGTCCGTCCTCCCCCGTCCTTCCCTCGCACTCGCTCATGTCCTACAGTCCTCGTCTTTCGTCGGCCCGCTCATCGTAGGCGCCATCGCGGACGCAACAGGCGACATCCGCTGGGCGTTCGTGTTCCTCTTTGGCATGGTGCTCGTCGCGATTCCCGTCCTACTCAGCGTAAACGTGCGACGCGGGCGCGAGGACGCGTTGCGGTACCAGCGCGCGTAGCTTTTTCCATTTCTGGGTTGTGTGTGTGTGTATGTGTTGCGACGACTTTGCGATGAGCTTACGAAACGCGCTGTACACCTGTGTACATACGTAGTTCTCGAGTACTTTATATCTTGATACCTTGTTCTTTGTTCTTGCACATATTGAAATTTACCATCGCTGGATCGACGGAACCTCGAAGAGTCGTATGCAGGGATCTCGAAGCTCCACGAGGGGATCGGTATTGGTCTGCAGTTGCACGCTTGCAGCGGGTCGAGATAGTCGATGGCCATGGAACACGGACTGCTAAGGAGTAGGGAGATGGAGTAGTGACACGAACGCCCTCTCCGACTTCCTCTTCATCGGCGTCGAAGACACAGCTAGGAAGGCCATAATCCGCGAACAGCTGAGGAGATGGCACCCCGAAAAGTTCATGGGTCTTGGTGTTTTGGCTCATGTTATTAGTCGGGATCACGACAAAGTTCTAGAGGTCCAGAAGGAGGTCGTTGTATGCATACGTCTCAAGTTGAATCGACTGTACGTATCCTGTCTTCGATCCATGGCATCTTTGTTTCATTCTGGATCAGCTTATGTACTAGGTGGTCCTCTTGACTAAAACTGATAATTTATATTATGCGTCCGTGTACTACAGTAAGCTCTCATCAGAGCGAACTCACACTAAGCCTGGCATAACCCACAGTCGGAATCGCTCGGGTCTATGCGCCGCAGCGAAGACAAGACTTGTCACTCTCTATACACTATTGCATTGACGGCCGAAGACTGACCGGTTGTCATCAAAGCGATGCAAAGATCTCACGATGCAGTAGACCCAGATGCTCGAGTTTCGAGTCTAGAGCTTGTAGAGCCTGCATCGGTCAACGGTGCATCAATGCTGAGCGCTGAGCCTCGAACGCGGGTGTCACAGTGTGCCGCTGTAGTCTGCGGTCTGGACTGGTCGCGGGCATCGCGGATGACGACCCCACGCGCCGGCTACTCAGCGATACGAGATACCGGCTAATTGAAACGGTGATCATATGCATCAGGGATAGTCCGTTCTAGTCCGTTTGACTGATGGATTGTACTTCCCAAAGCTGCGAGCACTGCGGGATACTGCGGGAACCATTTGTCCTATATAGTGCGCGAACTGCCGTTTGTTCAGGAGCAAACTACCAAGTTTTGTGACGTTACTGGGAGCTTCATGATGAGAGCCGTGTCAGAGCCCACTACAAGTTCGCCAGGCATCTGGGTCTGGATTGCCGAGATTTACAACCCTGATGCAAACCGTGCAGGCACGTCGAGCGAGAGTCTTCGCCCGGATATTGATCACGGTCTGACCGCGGTCCGCAGTGGCATGCCAAGAGGATCTCGCCGCAATAGCCGCTTCTAGACTCCATCTGTCTGTCGAAGGCATCTTACCGGGGTTCATATCTGATCGCCGACTGCGTGATGGCAGATGGACATACGTCGCCGGGATCTCACCGCCATGATGTTCGGGATAGAGACCGGGACCGAGTGCAGTATAAAGGCGAGAGCCTCTCGACGTGAGACCAGCATCCCCTCACTACTCACTTCAGCCACCACAGGATGAAGTTCGTCGCCGCTCTCGCCCTCGCCGTCCTCGGGGCGTCTTCCGTTTCCGCCGACTGCCGTCCGTTCAACACCACTTGCAACCGCGGCATCAACAGCTACTGGGGCAGCGACGTATGTTCCTACTGTTGACGAGTGTGAACCATCCATCCTGATTCTCTCCTGCAGTTCCAGAGGTCCATCAACAACATCCCGGCCGGTCGCGCTGGACACTTGCTCGGCGCCGATGGCTACAAGACCGGCGCGATTGTGGTCCACTCCGTCTGCGTCAGCTGCAAGTACAACGCGTACGACGATGAGATCAAGTGCATGGCACAGGTGCGCACCCTCAGAAACGATCCGTATTATTTCCTTGACTGACTCCCGACTTACAACTTGAAGGACATCATCAACAAGTGCGGCGGCGGCGACGCGTTCCACCGCGAGGCTAGGGCTCAGAACACGTGGTACTACGTTGACGCTGGCCCAGTTGGCTCTTAGATTTCTGTCCGCGATGCACGCGGTCCTAATTTGACGCTATGTGACCTCTATAATGTACACGTTCCCTCGCGACTTTTCCTTCTCTGTGTTCCCTTCCTGGTTCCGAGTCCTTGTCCCGTATACAGTAATAACATTCGTGCCTACGTAACTGGCCGGCGAGTAGGCGCCGGAGTCAAACGCGTCTTCGAATTCCGCTTCGCCGTTGGTTCCCGACCATCACCTGCACCTCGCAATGCCAAAAGTGCAAGCACGTAAGCGACTCGCTGCGCCGCTCAGCTCTGAAAGCGAGTCAGAGGGCTCAGAGGCACGTCAGGAGTTCCATTCTATTGACGCCCTGGTTCAACACGAAAAAAATGTGGCTGACCACGTCGCGCGCTCGTAGACCGACGACCGCACCTCAGAATCGAGCGAATACTACTCTGACTCCTCCTCAGCTGACTCGACGACAAGCAAGGTGGACCATGCTCCTGTATTTCGGCCTACAGTTGAGCGGATGCTGCGACGGAAGGACGTGTATCAAAGTATCACCCGCATGCCCGAGTACTTGAAGATGTCGGTGGAGGTAAAAACTTTGATTACTTGGACGCCATTCTGACCGTGTGCGTGACAGGAGCTGCGCCTGCGATACTATGTCCAATACGCATCCGACTTCCCCGCGTTACCAACGTCGACGCAACACCCGTCGTTTCCGCTTCAGAGCGCGACTTTTCCATTTTCTACGACGACCAGCGCCGGAAACGGGGTCCAGAAAGAGCGTGACAGTTTGCGGCGCCAGGTCGGCCAACTTCAGCTAGAGCGCGACGCAGCGAAGCGACAAGGCGCCGAGGCTGCGAAGAAGTTACGCGAGGAGCTTGACGCGCTGCAAGCGCAA